>JAQBSW010002016.1:0-114408 GCA_029291075.1 Eudiplozoon nipponicum | reverse complement strand
ACTAATCAAGCTTCGCCGAGAGGTATTTTTATTTTTATCTTTTCTTTTTTAAAGAGAGGAAATTAATGTAACGGCTCGAATTAATTCGCCGACATTTTGCCAAAATCAAATTCAAATTTAAATGCGCTTTACCAGTTAAACCGCGCAAAATTGCCGTTGACCAAGGAGATGCGGCTAAGTATATATATAAGCACGATGAAATTACTACGCCACACAATTCTGCTCTGTTCGCTATATGTGATTGCTGTTGCATCATATTCTGAGTCATCCTGTGAGATTAGTAAACCTGATAGCTGACTTGAAAGTATAAATTCATACTATTTAGGTTCTTTATCGCAGAGATAAATAGATTTGCTTAACAGGGAACGCATTGTAAGAAATTAAAAAATTAATGGATCAACTCAGTCGTCTTTAATAGATAAGGATGCTATAGCGGCCCTTAGATCCCTAATCATTAGATCTACGATACAATTGGACCGTTGGTTCTAAGCAGAGGTCTGACATAAACTGCATCCAAGAAAATTCATGGTTGGTTTGAAGCAATCAGAAGAGATACATGCATCTCTATCATTAATAACCTCGTTAGGAACACTATAATGGGCTACAAAAATTGAGTTAAAACCATTATCAGCTTCATCAGCATAAGTATTACCTATGGGTTATGCTGAAGCCATCGATTTAATCTATCCATCATGGCTAAATGGCAGCTAAAACATCAAACAATATCGATAGGAAATGTAGCCAGATGTGACATCATTTTCAAGAAGTTCAAACTTCGAATGACTGTGACCTGAGATTTTATTATTTTTGCATGTAGCACTTTTGAGTACACTTTTGTCCTTATCATTGTTTGTTGATCTGTCTAATCTTATAACCTCTGAAACTATCTGTTATTAGGTTAATAGTCGTATTACTACTGAATTAAAAATTGTGTAAATGGAATAGAAAACTGTCCTCTGGAGACTATTAGGAAAATTTGGCTTGCTCAACCACTTATACATATAGTCGACCATGAGATATCATTCACAAAGTCTGTATATGACCTAGTTTTATGGTCAGCTACTGATCTCTGAACATTAGTGTCGCCGTATTCTTCTGTTTGTTGATGTGATTGCCTGTAAGCGCAGCTTCAAGAGTTGGTGTGACTGACCGAAAAACTGTGCTAATAAAAACGTGTGTACAAAAGAGTGTGTGACGCCAACGTGCGTGGACATACCAAAACAGTAAGTTGAAAGTAAATACAAACAGCAAGCAAATAAGAGTGTGTTGCGCAGGAAATGCATTTCGCTAATATAATCGACGAATTTGGAGGGAGCACGTGATTGTTAAATTGTCAAGTCAGATGGCATGCCTCCTTATTAGCCTAGTGTCAGTCAATGAAATTGCGTCTGACTGTAGAGGAAAATATTTCCTCTGACAAAATTAAAGTAACAATTATTGATAAATTTAATCCACCGTCACTGATTAGAATGAATATTATTAAAAAAGGAAATATTCGTTTAATTTCTAGAACAGTCTTTGTTTAAATACTTTGAAGTACATATACTTTCTAATTGTGCGTAATTAGAGTTTTCTGTATTCTATTGTAGAGGCCCTTAGGTCACTACCATAAGGGGGTCTCTTGGATGCCAGGCCCGGAAAATCCATATATGCGGAATGATCATCTATCTTGGAACACTTAAGTTCCTCTGAACTATCTCTTAAGCTACAATCCTTAAGTCCGCTAGCCAACTGCTCTGTATCCTCAGTATTTAATAAACCAGACATGATATTATTAAATTATTTATAATTTATATATTATATTAATTAAGTAAGCTTACCCGGATACGCTGATGTCCACAAATTTACTGAACTGGAAAGAACAAGACCTTGAAACAAATATTCACTTAAATTACCCAAAGCAAACTTATGGTACTTTTCGCTGATAATTAATAACACCAAAATGAAGAGAAGATTTACAAATTTTATTCACAAAGTAATCGCAGATGAACCATGCAGTGTCCCGCTCATGCAATTCAGAAACTCAGATCAAAACTGTCTCATTTCTTTTCACAAGACAAGTCCAAAACTTCGACAATATGAACAAAAGAACTTTCAAAAAATTTTACAATATTTTTCAAAAATTACAATATTGTTTTACGAAACCAGCGATAACATCAAATGTCCAAAAATAAAAATTGATTTATTTTTATATGAGAGGTAAATTTCTGTCCGATAATTAATTTAACCTCTACACTATGACTGCCTGGCGTGATTTTCTCTAGCACGCTTCATTTTCCATTTTATTTCTGCGTTCGATTTTACAAATTTTGATCTTCACAATATAAGCCTTCACTAGCAAGCTTCTTTTTTCTTTTGTGCATATTGGTATCGTTCAGGAACAGGTAAGTTAATAATTCTGTTTTTCAACACTAATCTCTTTCCAGATTATATATTCTGATGCATTGTTGCTTAAAACGTACACAATCCTTCGATTATTATCTGATTAATTAATTATACATTTAAGTGTGAGTAACATGGAGGCTAATCTTAAATTTGAGGACACTGAATGCATGTTACAAGGAGTTGTATGCATAGACATAATAGATATGGATGGTAATATTATTTTATCAGACTGAATCCGACTTGGCGTCTATGGGACTCTCCTTAGCTAATAAGACCGGAACCTCTAAAAAATATGGCAACCACGCCCGTCCAAAAATTATCAGTCTACCACTGCATAAATCAGAAAACAATTCAGTGTATGTCAAAAGATTCCCAAATGCTATGTATAGCATACCTTATTGTGAACCCTAGAGAGAAATTTTCTGCCGAATGGATGGCATTGCCAGTGAATTTCCGAAGCACCTTAGACAATTTTAGAAAGAAACCGGTTGAAGAAGAATGACACAATGTCTTTGAGTTTCTATTATCCGAAATTCAAGAGATATCATCCGGGAATGTCGGCACAAATATGCGAATTGTTGCGCCTAGACAAGGTGGGGCTTCAAATTCAATCAGAATTTTATGAACGTCTTTGTGCGGAAGCTTACTGATTTAATATATCTCTAGATGTGTTGAAGCCTATTTTTACAGCTGAAATATCAGCGAGGCTAAGAAACACATTAGGGGTTTCCGAGACTATGAATGTTGATTGGCCAAATAAACCCATAGGACAAGAACATATGCGCTCTTTATGTATAGAGAAGTCACGAATACGAATCGCAAAATTGATGATATGGCGAGAACTTTTTCGCAATTTTAAGCGTCGAGGGAGTCATTCGCACCAACGTTTCGATGGGTCCCGCGGATGGTTTAAAGCGCATTGTGAATATGGACGAATAACTAAGTACCAATGAGAAAATTGCATATACGCGCGTTTAGATGGACCCAGACGAAAAGGAAGCACACAACAGGTAGAGAGAAATTCCACTCCTGGAAAAGCATAAATCCCCGCTAGCAGGAGCCGTAGAGAGGGTTCATTGCAAAGGATCCATGACGTGCTTATAAAAGGCATACTTAAGGCAAAATCCAAAAGTGCGACAATAGGGAAGAGCACCGAGACAGACGGCAAGAGGTTTAGATTCTGTTTAAGCGGAGATCCTGACAACGTTGCCGGATTATCCAGCGATAAATTTATTATTAGAGATGAATTGAAAGGTCTGGATTTTTGCATAGACAAAGGTGTATAAGTAAGCATAGTTAGGTCAGATGAGATGGAAGCAGATTGCCACACATTTGATTATCAACTATGGGTTGACAATGGTAGTCTGATAGAAATTGTAGGTTTGAGAGAACTGTCGGTAACTTTTGGACAGATATCTTCCTTTAAGTGAAATTTTCTGGTAGCCGATGTCAAGAACCATATCAATGGGATAGATTTACTGAATTATTTCAAACTGACACTAGATCCCAAAACTAGGACTAGCGAAGATGTCGTGTGGGTGTTAATACACACTGATTCTGGTACTTAAATTGTTAGGTCAGGTCGTTTATCCCGTCTCAAAGTCACGAGTGACTGCCCATATCATCAAGAAACCTTGCAGTGTTTCAACCCCTCAGTGCCAAGTGAAATGGATTGAAGACAAGAGTAGACCAACAAATAGATTTGGTGGTTCCGTTGCCTTGTTTATCCAAGGCTTAATAGTTGGCACAGCACAAGCAACAAATTGCGGTAGCTGAATTTCACCAATTGCGCGTAAAGTGAATTTGTAGGAGGTCATATTCCAATTTTGCTTCCGCAATGGTGGTAGTTCCAAAACCTGAACCGGAACAATGGAAGGTTTCGGGGAATTATCACCTATTACAATCAGTGATTAAGAGTGATTTTTATCCTCTCCCTAACCATAATACTCTGCTCCAGGACATAATAGGATATGAGGTTTATTCAACTTTATATCTCCATAAAGCGTATATTCAGATATCGATGGAGGAAAGCCCTATACCACTCACCGCAGTCAGATTTCCAGGAGGGGGGTCGCATGAATTTCTTCAAAAGTCTTTTGGGTTGAAGAATGCCAGTCAAACAATCAAGATTTTTGCTAAAGAAATCACATAGAATTTCCATTTTTGCGAGGGTGAAAAGACGACATAATTATTTTCATTCGATTGCGTGATGAACATCGTAAGCATTTGGAAACGGTTTTTAAAATGCTCGAACAATATTGATTAGTTGTCAACCTAAATAAGAGCAAAATTAGATGCTCTTCGGCCAAATATCTTGGAAATATAATATCCAAAGACGGAATTAAACCTTTGGAAGTTAAAATTTAAGCCAACCAGATCATAACGGAGCCCCGGACTGTGCGCCAGCTTCAAAGGTTTTTCGGAATGATTAGACATTATCGACGATTCATTCCGGGTGTAGCCGGAACTTTAAGATCGCTAACACGCCATCTCACACGTAGGAAGAGCACAAACAAGAAGTCCTGCCCTATCACCTTGAATCATGAAGACCAAGAAAAATTCAATAGGGCTAGGGAAATGCTAAGTGAAATAACCACTCTAGCACTAGTAAGTTGGGAGAAGCCATTTAAGCTAATTACAGATGCCTCAGATTTTGCAATACGGGAAGTGTTTCAGCAAAGCAACAAGTATATAGTAAGACCAATTTGGTTTTATAGCCAAAGCATCATGATCGAGAAAAACGGTATGCAATCTTTAGTAATGAGCTTCTTCATATGTATGCCGCAATGTACAATTTGAACATTATTTAGATGGTCACCAGTTTCAGTTATTGACAGATCACAAGCCGTTGATGAGCATACTTGGTAAAACTGCGAGGCCTAATTACTCTCGCAGGGTATATTTCAAAATTACCCGATTAGCAAAGTTCGACTTCACAGTCTCTCATATTGCTGGTGAAGAAAATGTTGTAACAGGTGCACTTAACTGACCAAATGAAGCAGACGTCGAGCTGATACGTCAAGGTCCATTAAAGAATCTAGACGATTCTCCTAACAATTTAGTCAAGCAAATGGAGGCAGTGCAAGGATTGGATCCCTTTACTTTAATATTGGCTAAGAGACCCGGCTATGTACGCAATCTCCTGAGTGGTAAATGATTTTTATGTGAAACGTCCAGAGACCAATCCCGACCATATGTGTCGTATGAGTTACGTGCCAAAATAATTCAACAATTACACGATTTGGGACATCCATCCATAAAAGCCACCATTTGACTAATTAGTGACAGATACGTATGGCCGCATATGTCTAAAGACATACGGGATTTGGCAAAAGCCTGTGCTAAGTGTGAACCCTATATGGTGCGGAGACATACTAGAACCAAGACAAGGAATATTCGGATACCATCCGGACAGTTCAGACGTTTACATATAAAAAATTTTGAGATGCCCGAATTTTACGGTCAAATTTATTTATTAACAATATTTGATCATTTTAGTCGTCAATTTGAAGTGGCGATTTTGAAGGATATGATAGCACAACAAGTCTTGTTCGCGTTCCTACATAATTAGGTATCGTATTATTGTGTTCCGGTAAGGGTCACTAGTGATCGCGATAGTCAAATTATGCCAGAGCTTTTCATAAGATCTCTCACCATCATTGGAATAAATATATTTCTTACCAGCACATACAATCCAAGTGCGAATAGGATGGTAGAAAGTTTGCATCGTGAAGTGTAATATGCATTGATATGTACTAGTGGAACAAGCTGGGTAAACGATCTTCCAATGGTATTGCTTACCATGGGTAACAGATATAGGGCACAGTTAGATACTCCGATAGCAGAAGTGGTATATGGAGATCCATTAAGGTTGTCTGAAGAGCTTCTAATGGACACCCCAAGTAGTCCTGATTGGGTTTCTAGTTACATAGATTGGTTTGCAGAAGCACTTAGAGATAAGATGTGTCGTTTAGCTACGAAAAAAACTAGAAAAGTAAAATCTAAGTGCTATGTGTCCTCAGATCTAAGATCGGCCTTGCATATTTATGTGGCTAATGAAAATAGGATGAACTGTCTGACTCTATTTTGCAAAGTACCGTATAAAGTCCAGAAGATGACAGACAAAAATGTCGTCATAGAAGTAAAAGGTATAGACGTTTATGTTACTTTGGATCGTTGCTTTTTCCAGTTTACTTAGATTGACGATAAGACTGAAGGACTAGATATATTGAAGGACCTTCGTTCCATGGACGATTCTGATGTGTGCAATCCGACCAAGCATGCATAATGTCAAACCAGCAATGCGTTGTACACGAAATCGACATCATGTTCAGCCGAGCTATAAGACCATTACGCTACATTAAACTATCAGTAAAAGTTACCTGATCTTCGTTTTGACTAACTCAGCTTTTACTGTTCCAGTAGTTTTCTTTCTTTAAAATATTTAGGCTGCCTTTATCGGTAGCCTTCTTCAGTTGGTCCATCCTCACCATTTTTACGAACCAAACAAGAGGAAATATCGCGCTTCCTTCATTAGTTTGGTTTGTTTTTAACCTGGTGATAATGGACCAACTGAAGAAGGCTACCAATAAATGCAGCCGAAATATTTAAAAAAAAAACTACTGGAACAATAACAGATGCGTTAGTCAAAACGCAGATCAGGTAATTTCATTTAATCCAGTTTCACAAAAATCTTTTCATTCCAGAAACATTTAGCAGTACAAGTTTCAAATGAACAAGGCGTAACGTCGATATCAGTGGAACCCTTATACAAAACTCGATCAGTAAGAGTTAAACGTCAGCCGAAGAAAAAGGATTGCGTCTTTAAGTAAACACCAATCCCATTGTTTTAAACCAGTCTTCAAACAACATAACAAAACTACCGCCAGTCGCAACGCACTGACGCCTTTCGTCCTTTCATGATCATCATCAGAGTACGACGGTAAACTGACTAGCGAAGATCAAACCGCTTTGCATATATATGGAAATCAAATTTAGATATGTGACTCTCACATCTAGTAGTCTTGCATAAATTTTACGTGACTGGAAATGTCGCCTAAATAATTTCTATGCAGTCACAAACGTTGGCTGCTTGTAGCTTTCGCCACACACACGCATATATTTCTCATCAGACAAAATTAAATTAACAATTATTTATAAATGTAATCCACCATGGCTGATTAGTATGAATATTATTAACAAAAGAAAATATTCGTTTAATTTCTAGAGCATTCTTTGTTTAAATACTTTTCTGTAAATATACTTTCGAATTGTACATAAGTACAGTTTTCTGTATTCTGTGACTGTCTGATGTGATTTTCTCTAGCAAGCTTCATTTGCTATTTTATTTCTCAGTTCGGTTTTACAAATTTTGATCTTCACAATATAAGCCTTCACTAACGAATTTCCGTATTCATTTGTGCATATTGAGATCGTTCAAGTAAAGATAATTTTATATTTCTGTTTTTCATGTATAATCTCCTTCCGGGTTGTATATTCGGGTGCAGTGTTGCGTAAAAAGTACACAGTCCTTCGCCTATTACTTGATTAAATAATTATACATATAAGTATGGGTAACATGGAGGATAATTTTAAATTTGAGGACGCTAAAAGCATGGTACAAGGAGTTGTAGGCATGAATTTAATAGATATGAATGTGAATACTATCTTATAAGACTGCTATAGGCACACTAAAACCGAATCCATCTTGGCGTCTAGGGGCTCTAGTCAGCTAAAAGTACTGGAGCCTCTACATGAAATTCGAATTACAAAAGAAATGGGGGAGATATCATTTCACTTATTTAAATATAAAACTTAATAAGGCAAATTAACGATCCATGACGTATTATTGTCAAAAATCAAAATTACAATCAAATAACTTTTACTACACTATAAAAATATTCTAAAAGCATACCAAACATGAAAGAGAATAATTCGATTAACGGGTTCACCAATTTTAACGCTTCTAATAAAGTATTAAGTAACGAAACATGAAGAGGCCAAGTGAGTAGTTATGGTTAAGTTGCCAGGAAGTGTGGCATTTCCATTGTTCGACTCAAAAACGTCAAATCTACCGGGTGTACAAGAATATGATTGGCTGTTTTGTTATCCTGACAAACTTGTTCTATGGACCTAGTTGTCTGGCTTGTCATCAATATGCAGATTAACGTCAACCAGTGAGCTAGTAGAGGCAGAATTCGACAGGCGCAATTTTGAGGTCCATGTTGAGTCTTGCTGAAATTCTGTGTGTAAATACCTTGAGGCATACACAGTATTGGTGAGATTAATAAATTAAGTGATCGCGATTGATTGGATGTGCAGCAGTGTGAGTTAGCGTGAATGAAATAGCGAGCGAAGACAGAACCGAGACATGGAGGGGTAGTAATTACTTATAAAATGTGAGTCCGTATCAATTGCTTATCCTCCATGTAAAATTCGATGCAATACACGTCTTAAGTAATTGGTTAATAGTCAGGTCAGATGGTGTGCTTTCTATTAATCTGGTGTCAGTCCATGAAATTTCGCATTTCAATTTTTTATAATTACAAAATGTTGCAGTTTATTAAATTGTTTAGTCGTCTCATTAAAATCAATTAAAAAATAATCCATTGACATACGCAATCACGTACAACAAACAAAGAAAGTCAACAGTCCTTGTCTTATTATACAATGACAAGTAATCAGGAGGAGTTACAAATAGGCGGTCAAGGCTTCACATGTTGTTGCCAGTGGTACAGAAAATATAATTTAATGAAATCGATGAATGAGAAACTGGTTTATTTCAGGGCCATCATTTTTAACTACCTTTTATAATCTAGTGGTATAAAGCCTCAGAACCTGCATGTGAATATTTCAATATAACGTTTTTTAACCTTATCAAGCTAATCAAAGCCTCATGACGTTAATTTCAAATATATTTTTGTTAGCAATTCTTTTAAATTTTTGCGCGCTTCAGTTGGAATTTCGCGTGTTCTCTGGTTTTGTCTTTCGTGATGGCAACTAGCCAAGATAGTGATGTCAAAAAGCCGGTCAGAAGATTTAAGCAACCTGGTCGCCTGTATGTGAAAGGCGTTTTTACTGGCTATCGCCGGGGACTACGAAATCAACATGAAAGCACTGCCCTATTAAGAATTGACGGTGTTTTAACCAGCAAAGAAACCGATTTTTACTTGGGTAAAAGATGTGTGTATGTGTATAAAGCTCAGAAGTAAGTAATTTCTTTATTATTTAGGAAAAAATTCTTGCCTCGTCGACACAACAAAACGAGAGTCCGATGTATATGGGGGAAAATAATTCGCCCTCACGGTCGTAGTGGCGCTGTTCGAGCTAAATTTAAGCGTAACCTACCATCCACTGCAATGGGCCAAAGAATCCGAGTTATGTTGTATCCTTCGAGAGTTTAAATAAAAATACTTGAATGGTTTATCTGCGCTTCTCAATTTTTGTGTAGTTGCTATAGTATTCGTGGTCTATTTTATGGTGTATTTATGAAGACCATTTGGATGAGGATAATTTTTTCGCACATTAAATTTGGAATATGTTCAAGTACAGATATTTGCGGATGTTCTAATTTATCTAATGCCAAAATTTTGGCAACTTCCATAAGGAAATAACTTTTTGCGCACTATCGTCATCGCACTGTTCGGCGTGTCTCTGTACCTATTCACTTTTTCGCAGGAAATGCCTACCATGTGATTCGAACCTAGATTTGTTTTTATGAATATGATTTACTAGTGAAAAGCGTTACTGTATATTACCAGCTGTTTCGTTTACAAAAGCCTGGACTGTTTCTACGCGCGCCCGTGTCTTACATATTTAGGAAGAAATATCATTAAAATTGTCTCGGAGTAGTGGTTTTGGGTAAGTAGGCTCGTTTTCACGTTCGTCGTTTAAATCTTATTTGGTCCACCTAATGTTGTATTGGCTGTAAGTTTCTGCAAAGCTGAAATTTGGAATTACTTTCGATTCAGAATGAATGTAATTGTTTGTATTTCAGTCTGCTGCTTGCCCTTTATCATTATAGTTGTATCTTAATGAAGTATTTAAAAAAAAATAGTGTATCGTCTGCATAAGTTATACGATTTGGAACACTAAAGTGGTCACAACTTGGTGTACTCTTATGAATTATGAGTCTGTGTTTTCCGAAGATGGTGATGTTCACCGTTCTTTCAAATTAGGATAATTTTGGGATTTTACCTAATACACGAGTTTCTCAATGTGATTAAATCAGACATGTTGGCGTGGTTTGTTTTCCACATTAGTATGCACAACTTATTTACTGGGCGGATGAAATGGCACGTCCAATAGAAAGCACGTTGTTTGGTGTGGTGCCAAATTGAAGTTGAAAACGTTTCACACGTCGATGATCATTCAGTTAAACTTGTCCTTATCTTATTTTTCAAAAACATACTTGGATTGTGCTGTTACATGCCAATTTAATAATAATTAATTAACTAACCTAACGATCGCGTACATGCTCTTAAGTCCTATAGAAGTTTTCTAGTCACGATGCGGTAAGGTAAAACATTGGCTTAATGCTGAGAAAATGTTGAAATGACAGTGAAGCTCAACATCCCCTTCAAACTGTGTAAACCAGCCATACTTATTACCATGTGTAACGTTGCCAACAGACGGCCGCTACCGATTTTTCAGGGACCTACTACTGGGTACTTCCAAATTCTACTAAACATCGTAATAAGTTATATCGTAATAATATAATAATAAGTTATCAGTGGATCTTGATAATAAATATATTTAGAAGCTCATGGAGTAGTAGGCCTAGAAGTTACATCAGTGATCGCTAGAAAGTGGCCTCAAGATTATAAATAAATATGTACCATCGAAAGCGGTACCAGCGTGTATTCACCCAAATATAACCGTGAATTAAATACATTATGGTATATTGCAGGATTTCGCATAAAATTATCGGTTCGTGTGGTTTGAGAGACTGGTTGCATGACTAGAATTTTCTCCGGTTCAAACTTTGGTCATGTTAATTGTCTCCTAATGAGGAGTGCGCAATTTGAATTAAACCGGTCTCTTCTATACCCAATTTTTTATTTATACGAGCAAAAATCAAATCGTGCTATACTTTTATGCATAGGGAAGTTTCTTATCATTTAGTTTTTCACGTTGCCATGCTAATTGCTGTGGTGGTCGCAACGCGTCGATACGCGAGTCTGACTGATATTCTCGTAATTGGTCAAAGAAAACGTTTTTGCCCTTTATTCCAAGTCTATAAAACGGACATAACGGTTATCACTACCAAAAAATGATGCTTGCTTAATTAGAGAGGTATATGTAACTACCACAGAAGATTTGAAAATAGAATGATGCAGTGTGCAGTAGCATCGAGGCTCCTTGGAAAGAAGAATTGGCATAAATGGCCAGCATGGTGTAGAGACTACTATGTTATTTCTTGTTTGAACATTCTATCTAGCGCAACGACATATATCTTGTGTGCTTTTGTTTGAGCTGCTTTTTATATTTTGTCAAATCTATTAATGAATTATGCATATTGTAATAGACTAGCATGCATTTTATTGAGTACTAATGACTAAGACATATTTCCCTGTATGCTCGTTATTGTAAGTTCTGCAATTCTGATTTATTCCTTGTTCGATCATGTCATGATTTCTCAATAGGGGTGTTGTAGTTGTATTCTGACAACAAGTTCTCTTTTTGAAAGAGGTAAAAGTAATACTGCATAACTGCTGACTATATGTTAGTTTAATTTTAAAAGCAACAAAATAACTGGTCATTGTGAATAGGACTAGTTTAATAAACCATATTTACCCTGTTTTTTTATCTTTATCATTCTAAGTTAAGATCGCTAGTGAAGCTTGAATCAGGACGATTCGAATAGGAATCTGTTTCTATGACACTGCGCTAATGAAACTCGATTGCCACATAGGAAAGTACTTTAATTCTGAACAAGAACTTGTATGTAGAAATATTTTATCTTGACAACAGATGCATTTTATCAGTTTCGGGTCTGATTAGTGTTGGGATAAATTAATCAAAAGCTAAAGTTCTGAATACCAATCATGGCAATTGTTTTTCTGCCGTCTTCGTCGCATGCAATTAAGGTACGTCGTTTGCATTGATTATGAATTTTTTACGAATCTGCATGTACATCCTGCGTGCTAGGCTCCATAAGCAATTTCGCTGTCCGCATTGATTTTTAGTGGTGGTGGTCCAGCGATCTCATTAGCCTTTTTAAGGATATTTGTGATATTGATATTTACTCGAATCGCACTGTACACTAATTAATCGAAAATGCTTCTGTGCAAAGATCTGCAGGAATCTAGCGTTAGAGTTGGATACCGAGATCTGGCTTACTCTGCCTTATCCTCATAGAATCCCTTTTATACTTAGCTTTCCATTTATACTGTTTTTTAATAGAATAGTTGAAATGCCAGAATGACGATTGGTGATAGGATAATTAACTCATTATTACGAGTTTGAGATAAACACCAATCTCATGATATCTAATTAGTTACACGACAGTCAAACTACCTTCTGTCACATTTTCTGATGCATTTTGATCTTCCTGATTAGCATTTGATCACTATGGAAAACTGACTAACCAATGTAAATTACATAATTTAACAAGCCTTTCGCGTATAATGATGACTGACATACATTTGTCAGTATAGAATAAGCGTTGTATAGTGAACAGCATGTTTTCTAAATTTTTACCAAAATAATAAAGCGTTCTACGTTATTTAGTGAATAATTTTTACCGTAGGTTCCGTCATTACTATTTTATTTCAATGACTTGTAAATGAAGTATTGGAAGGTAAATAAAAATTAGGCCATTTGGTTTGCCCTGTAAATTAATAATAAAAATAATACATTTATTTAGCAACAAAGGCCAACAGGCCCGATCATTGAAATAACAAATCAAAGGTAGGATATGTGGAGGTGAATAAAATTGTGACTAGCAAAGTATTTAATAGCAGGGAGAGGAGTTGAGGAAGAGAAAAGTTATCATCAACGAAATTCAATTTGACTAGACAAGATCAATTGGAGTTCAGTTAATGAAGTATCCGAGCATCAATGCGGAGTAGGTTGGGTCCTGGACAGATTAGTTTGAGTGGGAGATCGAAAATGATGGCGGACAGGAAGCAGACATCTGACGGAGTTCTTTGTCGTGGATATTGAATTTATGACCAGGATGGAGTTGACTAGATTGAAGCAAGTGTGTCGTGCAAATTGCACTAGGTACAGAGTAGAAAATGCATAGAACAACTACATATTGTCAAATTGGTTATCTTGAACTCCATTCTTTTTTTGAGTAAGTTATTGGTCTGACATTTACTTGTTACTTAATAGAACAAGTCGAACTTAATTCTATCAACAAACGAAAAGCAGTGACTAGCACGTCTGTTGATCAAAGTGCATAAAAGAAATAAAATCCATCGCGGATGACATACATCTGAGTCTCTCATAATAACTTATTCACGCGCGCTAGCCTTGCTCTATTTGAAACTGGCATCCGTGCCAATTAACTTAACTTTCTGCGAAAGATTTACTAAATGGAATATCCGAGAGAATATGCACCGGATAATTATGCGGATTCGCAATCGACCTAATATGCGACTATATACATGCATAGCCAAAGAAAATTGGAATATGGCTTCCAAATTCGGGAAATAAATAAAAAGGCAAAATTTACGATAGAATAAGTATACTGGAAACAATTTGCATTATAATTTATACATAGTGGAAACTAGAAGCCAGATAGCTAACCACACTAATAAACAACGTTTGCGCACCAGATAAAAAATATGAAAACTGAGTACTAGCTTGAGTGGCTTGTATAATCACTCGCAAGCATTTAAACAAAGCATGTTCCAGATATTATTAATAACATTATTTGTATTAAAAACTCAATGGAAAGTTCAAACGTAAATATAATTTGTAAATTTATTTGTATCTTTGGCGTTGTTGACTTCCAAACTACGTTGAAATACTTTGTGAAAGAAACCAATGCGTTTAACATATTGGCATTTGATGAACAAATGAAGAAAGCACAAGCGAATGTTGGTGTGCACGGGTAATCGCATAATATTTTGAAAACTGCAGTGGGAGATCGGAACATAATTTATGTAGGGCCTCTATATGCACTAATTATTATGAAGCTATGATCATTATGTCATAGAATGGTAAGTGTTGCTTTGGTTTAAAACGCAACATGGAGTTAATAATCAGATCATAAAGGGAAATTGGCGAACAAGCCATTAGTCACTGATTAGAAAAGTCTTATTATAAAAACGAACATTGGTTGTGCAGGCGGTGGTAACATTTAATGTAATCAAGGTTGCGAACTTGATATAAACACCTGACTCATTAAGTACATACTTTTATTAGTTGGACGATCTTTGACAGGTCATCACACGTTGAGCTTATCAAAAATGATTTTACTAAAATGGGGAAAACCTCGATAAATCATTGAGAGTACACGATGGGGAACTTTGTTGACATAGAGCATTCAAATAAAGTCGCGATCTGTCGGACACGCAATGTGTAAAATGCATAGACTGCATGAAGTAAATTATTTAGGTACCCTAAGTAATATAAATAACTTTATTTAGCAACAATGGGCATCTTGATTCAACAAGTGAAAAGATAAGATAAAATTCAAAAGTAGGGATATGTAAAGTTTAATGAAATAGGAACTAGGAAATTATTTACCGATGAAGCTTATGGGAGTTATGAAAGAGAAGCGATTTCGTCAACCTCGTGTTAATTCGTTCTAAGGAGAAAAAGAAACAAATTGACTAGGTAGGATTCAACTAGATTAAGACTTGTGAAGAGTCACACTATCAATTGAGGATTTGCTGCC
Organism: Eudiplozoon nipponicum; assembly: GCA_029291075.1. Classification (NCBI taxonomy): domain Eukaryota; kingdom Metazoa; phylum Platyhelminthes; class Monogenea; order Mazocraeidea; family Diplozoidae; genus Eudiplozoon; species Eudiplozoon nipponicum. Next base: position 99,173 of record JAQBSW010002016.1, on the reverse strand, counting down.
ATCTGTTGAACGAATTTTATACTATAAGAAGACGAGGAAGAACCAGGTTCAGACACCGACCGTCGGAATTTTTGTAGTTATTTTCTAGTTTCTGTAAGATAGAATTGACTAGGATAAAGTTGACTAGATTGAAGCCTGCGCAGAGTCAAAATATTAGTGTCGTGTACAGGATCTACTGACTTCAATTGAGCGAAAATAAGACTGTTGGAGGGCGAGGAAGAACCAGCTTCAGACACCGACAATCGGAATTCCTTGTCGTAATTTTCTATTTTCTGTAAGATCTGATTTTCTAGGATAAAGTCGACTAGATTGAAGCATGCGGAGAGTCAAAATATCAGTGTCGTGTACAGGATTTACTGACTTCAATTGCGCGAAATTAAGTCTGTAAGAAGACGAGGAAGAGCCAGTTTTAGACACAGACCGTCGGATTTCTTTGTCATTTTCTAGTTTCTGTAAGATAGGATTGACTAGGATAAAGTCGACTAGATTGAAGCATGCGGAGAGTCAAAATATCAGTGTCATGTAAAAAATTACTGAGTTCAGTTGAACGAAATTAAGACTGTTGGAAGGCAAGGAAGAACCAGATACTATTTGGTGCGTAGAATTAAAATGTATATGCTATTGTGTATTGAGTGATGCGCACCTAGCAACAAATGAGTTGAAATATGACCATAAGGATAAACGAAATTCAGCATGAAAGGAAAATATAATCTCGTGCACATTCGTTTCGTGCTTACTGGCGACTCATCAGTAGGAACTGATATTACGCTCTATACCAACTATATATTTTGTTGAGGAATGTGGGAATACTGGACGGTAGGTCTCCTATACGAAAGTGTAATCCTGCAGTAATATAGTTAACTGCATATAGTCTTCCAAAATACGACTTAAAATCCAACGCACTATATATATATATATATATATATATATATATATATATATATATATATATATATATTCTTTGAAGACTTATGGATAAACAAATTGCAGCCGGATTTATGCAAGCAGAAGAAGCAAGTACAAGCATTGAGCTTGAACTGGATATGATGCACGAAATTTCAATGGTTTCCGTTTTTCACATATTTCTATCTTGTTTTGCTTTCCAATTTATATATAAAGATATGTTCATTAGTAGATATTTGAGAAGACAATGCGAAAGGAATGTTTCTTATATCGGATAAAATTTCTTTTTGTTTTGGCATACAGGAGGGTTACAATGAATATATATATATATATATATATATATATATATATATATATATATATATATATATATATATATAGTATTATGTCCATTGTCTTCGAATATCACACAGTGTATTTCTTATTAAGAAGAAAAACATTAATAAACAAACGAATAATGGCCATTTATTTCGACAATTCTAAACTTCACTTTATTATCTCTCTTTTACATACATCCTGGGTTTTCATTTGATTATGTGTGTGGTGACTAGTCTGAGATGCTATTACTTCTATTTCTTGTTTGCGCTGATTAGTAAGTGTATATTCGTATGTGTTAGTTTGTGTCTATTTTTGTGTAGGTGTCTTTCTCGTTGTATTGCAAAGTGACGTCTGAGATATTGTTATTCTAGTATTGATGGATTGCGAGTTAACCAACAAATCGTACCGTCCTATTATTCCACATTCTTCTACCAAATATATAGTGGTTAAAGGGCGTAATGCCGGCTCCTACTGATGAGTCGCCAGTAAGCACGAAACGAATGTGCATTGGATTATACTTTCCGTTCATGCTGCCTTTGGTTTATCCTTCTGGTCACAACTGAACTAATTTGTTACTAGGTTCGCAAAACCAAACACATACTTGCATATATATTAGGTCTTCGCAACAAACAGTATTTAACTGTAAATCGCATTGTTGGTTGTTACGCGTATGAATTTTTCCCCAAGTGTTGTCATTCGTTTCGCCACGTTCCATACTTTAGTTTTTTTCACTTGATCACAGCGCAGGGTTTACGGATTTCTGTGTTGAATGCTCGTATTTTATTAAAATTTGTTTTGCTGCTTACAATGGTTGTGTTACTGTGTGTGCAGCTGTTTCTTCTTCAGTTTGTTGCCAATCCGATCAAATGTTTTTTTAGTCTGGTCGAGCGGGTGTTACTAAATTGTTGTTGGGTTGTGTGGACAGTTCATTAGAATATTCTGTTGATGTAATTTTGGATGTTTAAACCGGGAGCTTGTTTTATATAACGAGCTTCATAAATATATAATAATTTTTATGATTTTGCTTTGCGTGGAATTGAGAAGTTGGCCTAATGAGCTGGGTGCTCCGTTTCCAATATATGATGGGAAATAGCTTATTTTCATGACGATGCGAAGCCTTTTTAATCAAATTCTGCGGTAAATGTTGCTGGATCATGTGCATCTTCGTACATCAAATATATATGCTAACGCACGTAAATAATAACTTGTTGACTGCGAATGATTTAGAGAGAATTTGCCAATTGATCTTTGGCATCCAACTTCATGATGCTCTTTGTGCTGAAATTTATATTACCTTTTACAATGGGAAAATTTGCCTTAGGGAATTTACATAACTGCTGTGAAAATATTGAGGACGGTAGGTCGCCTTTAAATGGTAAATATAGGAAAACCTGCTTGACGGTGACCTCTATAGTACGAATCTGATGTGGTCTGATGTTAAAACCAATGAACCACTCCGAGTAGTTGCTTCTTAGCAAAATTTTTTCCAGGTAGCCAAGTTCTTCCTCGATATTGTGTTCAGATCAGATTTTCCTGATTCTGTTTGCTAAGTTGTTTACTACGTTTATTTTTTGAGATTTTTGCACAATGCTGTTGTAGTGAATGTATGTCCCAGTGAAAGTGGATTTTCTATGTATTGTCAATGTAAAATCCTCATTTTCTCCTTGTTCAAGACTGGAAACCTATTGTCTTTCTTTACCTTGATAGTGAATTTGATGTCTGGATCGGCTGCATTGGCTGAGGTTTTCGGTTTGGTCTGCTTCCTATGTGATGCGCAATAATATCTAATCTATATACCTTTTGTAGAGTACGCACTAGCCAATTATACATTTTAGGCTCATTTTCTCAAGATGATGAATGTATATATATCTTCCAGGAGGGTTGCAATGCAGCTTCCTATTGCTACATCATTGATCTGATGGTAGTAGTTTCCGTCAAATGTAAATTGTATGTTTTTGCACAAGTAATCATGAGGTTTTTGAAATCATTTATTTCTATAGGAAAATCTTGAAACTATTGAAGAAACTTTTGTCAATGAACAACTACTTAAAGCGGTTCATTGATGTCAACATGAGACCAAGTCAGATTCGTACTGGCGAGGATACCGCTAAGCAGATTTACCTTAGGTTACCATTTAGAGGTGACCAACCGACCGCAACATTTGCATGATGGTTAAATAGAATCACTAAGGAGAATTTTCTCAATTTAAAGGTTGATATCACATTCAGCACACAGAGAATAAGGATGGGGGATGCCAAAAATCAATTGCCAACTCTCTCCAAATCATTCATCGTCTACAAGTTCTTTTTTATGTGCGGCAGCATATATATTGGACGTACGATGAAGCAATTTATCAACAGAATCAAACAACATTTACGGCAGAGATTTATTAAAAGAGGCCGGGCACTGTCAGGAAACGAGGCATCTGGCCAATATGGCCAATTTAACAATTCGAAACAGAGCAAAGTCATACAAATTATTACATATACATGAAGCCCTTAATATAAAATAACAAGCGCTCGATCTAAACATTCCAAAGATTTATCGACATCAAAATTTAATGGATTGACCACGAATTACAAAAACTAACACCAATTTACTAGCATCCATGCAAATCCAAAGAACCACTAGATCAGCTTCAACAAACATTCGATCGCATAGGCAACAGAATAAAAAGAAGAAACAGCTGCACATATGGTTTTACAACTATTGTTAACAGTGACAGAAATTTCAAGACAATATGCGTATTCAACAAATTGCATCCACACACTGCGCTGTTTTCATAGGGACAGAACAAAATTAGGAAACAATTCGTAAAGAAAGACAACAATCGGAGAAAAACATTCGTATAAGTAACGAAAAACAATGCGAACTGTTGGTTAAATCCCAGTTCATGAAGCAAGCGCTTCATTTTTTCGTGAAATGCAACTGATGAAGGCCTACGGTAAGGTTGGTCGAAATATTTTGCCAAAAGAAAATTACTGGAACAATGAAAGCTGCGTTAGTCAAAACGCAGATCGGGTAATATATCAACTTGTTTGGTCAATCTTTCTTTCATGTGAATCCTATTTTGCTTCGCCATCGACATTAAGTTTAGAATACCTGCTATTGTCTGCCATTATAGAAATTACCACGTGCCATCTGGGGAAGTGATATTCAATTAGACTGCAACATGTTATATCATGCCTGATAAGTTCGGCATTGTCTTAGGAATAAATGACATATCTATTTTAAATAATTGAGATCAGATGATATGTTCTTTGCTGAAGAAGAAGGTATCTTAAACAGGTTTTCTTCTGTTGTATGGAAATGTTAGTTACATTCTGACCAAGTATTCCATTTTTTGAACATTAGATAATACTGATTCTAATAATATATTTTCCTTTGACAGCAAAAGTCATCTGTCCCGAAAACTAAAATGATAAAAATACACATCAACATTGTGATTATGCATGTGTAAGCGAGAAACTGACTAGACATTGTTTATCGATAATGTTCACGGGTTGACCATTACAAATTGAGAAAGCTTAAATTAAATAGCGAAGAAAAAGAAGTTCAAGGTAGCGAACGGCAGGGTTTCGTCTACGTTTCCTATTGAAGTTCAATGGAAGTAGCTGAAATAGAATAAAAATCGTTACTTAAAAAATAAGAGCAACACTTCTAAGCAGTAATCATGGGAATGACCGTTGGTGATGCTCAAAGTCACTAGCGCAAAGCCTAGGTAGTGGTCAGTACTCGAATAGACAGCTAAACGGAAATCCTCGTAAAGGAGCCAAATATATCCATATCGACAAAATGTGTAGCACTAGTGCGAAAGAAACACTTTTCCCTTCCAGTCAGTGTTGTTGCTTAGAATTTAAAGAAATGCAGATTAACCGCCTTCTTATACTCATGGTGTGGTATGGTTTCTATCTCTACGGGTAGGGCATTGAAAACAATTTTTGCTTTGGAAATAGGCAGACTTCGTTAAAGATGTTGGGGGTATAGTAAGATTGAATCATAGAGATACAATTTCTCGTGGCGTAGGAATGAATAGAGTAAGAGAAATTTGACAGCGGAAGACAAGTTGAACAATTAAGAACAAAGGAAGTCACTCGTGAGTCGCGAATGACCAATAAAGAAAGGAGATGTGTGAGAAGACACTCTCGATAGTTCTGATCATGATGGAAACACGCTTCAGAAATGAAGAAGCGATCTGCTCAATGACAAGAGAGTAGTTAACGTTAAAGGTACAATAAAACTCATTTGCATGGAATATGAGACGTAGGATTTAATGTTTAGATAAATTGTGTTTGAGTATGATTCTAAGTGTTGAAACAGATCAAACAGGCTCACTTAAAGGGTTTTTACGTGAATTGCATAAAATGTAGAGAGAAGATCAGTTTCTTAGCAAATGAGATGCCTGGGCGCTTGACCAGTTCGGTCACCTCAATTTCTATAGAACAGTTACCAGTCGGACAGGTATAGGGTCGGCATCAATTTTCATTAAACGAGTTATACGGATTGAGTTTAAGACCGATTACACTAAGATGAGATTGTAGCACAGATAGAATTTGAGCGACTTGGGACGTGGGAGAGCTGGAAATGTTTGAAATATTTAATAAAGTTACAATATCATCAGTGTTTTAAAAACAGCTTGAAGGTGGATGACAAGTATCCATTCAGAAAACCGTGTTGATCATCAGGAGAGTGAAACTGTTTCTTGAGTTAATGAAAGTGTAAATTTCGTTATATGTGATCCTGTCAACAACTATATTGAAAGTCAGGACAATATAGACTGAACAGAGATACTTGAATGAGGAGACCACCTAATTCCACTTTTTAGGATGGAAGAGATTGTCGAATTAAAGTATTTCGGTGGTAGAGATGTAATAAAGTGATATTTGTTGATGGCTCGAATGACCGCGGCTGGCGAGTCATGGAATCAATGCAGACTCGGTGTCCCCATCATTAAATACTTGAGTAGATGGACTGGATATGAAGTAGGAATTGCAAGATAACTCAGATGGTCGTCCTCGAATTTGGTGTCATACGAGCCTGAATAGATTATGTTTGCTATTTTGGAAGTATGGAACATTAGTTTTTTGATGTTTGCAAATTTCTGACGAAAATTTGAGCAAATCGAATACGCTATTTGATGCAGAGTGCTTGATAGTTGATCACATGCTGAATATGATCTTCGATATATCAGGGTTGGGAAGTGTGGGATTTTGACGATTGCCCGTTTGTCACGCGCATTAAATAGAGTTTTTAACTTAAATTAGTATATGCTGGATGGAAGTTAAATAGGCTAAATAAGAAGATGGAACGTAATGAGTCCATAAGATGCAAGAAGTTAAGATGTGTTTGATTATTTTTGTCCAGACTAGAGTAACAATAATTGGCTAGACGTCCAATAAATGAAAGACCTGGATTCTTGTATGCTCGCCATTGAAGCAAAGTATAAGTTTTATAAGAAAATATATTTAGCCGTGATCAAGATTGAGGAATATCTCACGAATCTAGACATAAAGAACTTTTTTTTAGAGACGACACAGTCGAGTTGACTGATATCTCCAGTCGGAAAATGAATAAATTTATTCAGCCAGTATTCAGCGAAAGGATGGCTGTCTGACGCTAAGTATTTTTAGTCGGTGTGCGGGAGCTAGAGGTTTCCCACAATGATATAATGATCAGACTTGTGGAAAATGTAAGAACAAATGTTGAGTCCCTCGTGTGTCATCGATGATTCAACGATTTGGCAGTCGATAGCCAACGCAGACAAATAAGCTTTGCTCTAACATCATTAGCTTAAAGGAAAGGAATTCCAGTCCAGGTGAGTTTGAGGTAGTCCAGCGCTTAGACATGAGAAAAAACTGAGCATAAGCAGCTAAACTACCACCACGGCCAACAGCTCTGTCGATTAAAAAAAGAGATATCTGTTAATGAGGAAAAGGTCATCAATGTGCACGGTAGGAGAAAGCCAGGTTTCAACAAGTAGGCACATGTATAGCTCGTTTGCAAAGACAAATCCCTACAGATGGTTGGCCTTTGGCGTAAGTGACTTGCGGTTGGTAAGTTGTTCTGAGAAATATTCAGAGGGATGATTGGACTGGAGAAGGCAATCGAGAAGAGATAGATTTTGTTAAATATATTGAGAGTATGGTTGGATTGTATTGATGCGTTACTATTGTGCGTGGCGTATGGCTGACTAGGGTGAGCGAAATTTGTCAGTGAAAGACAAGTTTAGATCTTATGAATGAAAGAGATGACTCAAAAGAGTCGGGTAAACCATAACGAGAGAAGATATGTAACGAGCAAGTGCTCTCGGTAGCGCTGACGGAGAGGGAAGACATTGCTTAAAAATCTGGAAGCGGTCTGTTCGACGGCGTAAGAGAAGACTAAAGTGAGTGGGAAATAAACTTCGCTAGCTTAGGAGACGATGAGTAGGACATAGACAATGAATAATGTGCTTTGGAGAGTGAGCCCACTTGAAGAGTTTGGAAGTAATTTGATTTACATGTGGGGAGAATTTTAATGATTTAGAAAAATAGATACCAAGGTGCTCGATCGAGTCAATCATTTTAATATCAAGAAAAAATTGCGGTAGGCAGAAAATGGAACGGGTTGGAGGTTAGTTTCATCAAACGAGTCTTATCGGGGTTTAATTTAAGTCCGATTCTGCAGAGATGAGAGCGCAACAGAGATAGTAGTTGAGTGATTGGAGGTGAGGAAGGGTTGGGCGATATTGTATTACTGAACAATATTACCATTGCATATTTGAACAGCTTGAACAGTTTAGGGTGAAGTACTGAACCCTGACGGACTCGAAATCGGATAAGAGGTGACCTCGAGTGACTATTTCCGAATTTTAAAGTTGTGTAACGGTTTCGAAGGTAGAAACTAAGACGTTTAGGGACACTGTCGCAAATAAAATTTCTCAATAAGGTAGATTCAATTGCTGAGATCTGTATTTAATCGAAAGCCTTAAAGATATCTAGAAAGAGAAGAGTGCATTCATGCCATTTGGAAATGGAAGAGTAGCAGTGGTTAATGACACTGACTATATTTGTGGAAGAAGTGCGCCGGTTTAAGAAACGATGTTGATCATCAAAGAGGCAAGAACTGTCTCAAGACTTAATGAAATATTAGATTAAGTTATATTGGATCCTGTCGAAGATTTTATTGAAAGCAGAGGAAAAATTCAATGATCGATGATCTTTGAATGAGGAAATCGACGATGCCACATTTTTTTGGTATAGGAGAGTTGAGCCACTTCGGGGGAAGATAGGCAGTTTCGAGGCATCTGTTGATGACGTGGGCAATAATGGTGAAGTAGTTACAACCTAGAAGAGAAATCATACCGACGGAGACACCATATTGATCAAAATGGTGTTGAGATTTAATGTCTATGATTACTTGAACGACCATGGCCGGCGAGATGTTTAGCCAACGCAGATTCTCCGTGTTACTGTTATCGAGCATCTCAGCAGCTGAAGTGGAAATGGAATAAGAATCTACAAGCTAATTTAGATAGTATTTGGTAAACCTGGAGTCGTCCGAACCCGAGTAGTTTATGTTTATGATTTTTGACTTATGTAACTGTCAAATACTGTTTATTGCGGAGAACTAATATATATGCAAATATGTATTAGGTGTTGCGAACCTGGTAACAAATTTGTTCAATTGTGACCAGAAGGATAAACCAAAGGCAGCGTGAACGGAAAGTATAATCTCATGCACATTCGTTTCGTGCTTACTGGCGACTCATCAGTAGGAGCCGGTATTACGCCCTTTAACCACTATATATTTGGTCAAAGAATGGGGAATAATAGAACGGTACAATCTCCTAGACGAATGTGTAAACATGCAATAGTGAATTTAACATCATATGGTTTACGACAATGCGACTTTAACGCTAACTCACACTATATAATATATATACCGAGTCTGTAAAGGATACTAACTCTATGGCTATTGTGTTAGTAACCGATACCAAAATTATTGTGCTGAAAAGGAACATGGTAATAACACTATGGTTTCCGAGTCGGAACATGGTACCAACATGATGTATATCAATTTATGCTATAGTTCACCGAAATTGAGAATTACAACAGTTTCTGAACACCTGTTACTCCAGTAAATCCATAAACTCTGGCCTTTCGCTGTAAGCATGACATAATTCAATTCAGTATATAACAGTTAAATACTGTTTATTGCGGAGAACTAATATATATGCAAGTATGTATTAGGTGTTGCGAACCTAGTAACAATTAGTTCAATTGTGACCAGGAGGATAAACCAAAGACAGCATGAACGGAAAGTGTAATCTCATGTCCTATTATCCCACATTCTTGACCAAAATATATAGTGGTTAAAGGGCGTAATACCGAAACGAATGTGCATGAGATTATGCTTTCCGTTCATGCTGCCTTTGGTTTATCCTTCTGGTCACAATTGAACTAATTTGCTACTAGTTTCGCAACAACTAATACATACTTATGTAACTGTTGGTTGTTGATGATAACGAATTTTTACGGTAGTTGGGATCTGTCCGAATGCGTCTTTTGATGCCGAGCGTTTGTCTGTTAATACATTTTTTATAAGCCCATCGATATGTCGGAGTGCAAGGGCGCGAACAAGTGAGGAGGTATGCAATCTGTAATTGCGTGTAAGGTTATCGCGCGCATTAAAAAAGTTGCTCGACTTGCTCGTCGTGCGTATGCACTAAATAGAAGTAGCAGAAGCATAGTGGGTGGATAAGACGTTATAGACATGGGAAAAGCACGAAGAGAGGTTGTCTGGGAGGATTGAATCTCTCCGATTAAAAGGCATCACGGAGTTAGCTAAACTCTTCCCAATAAATGAATCGCCTGGATACTTGAAGATAAAAGAGGAATATGGTAGAATACCTGACAGTAGTCTAGTTTAGGAAAGATCTGCCGATTTTGTAAATTGATCACTTCTTTGTTGGAGAGGACGCAGCCAAGTTGGTAGCTCCCTTGGGTGGGAAAATACTCAAATTGATTCAGTAAGTTGTCCAAAAAGATCCGATGCAGCAGATGATTTTCTGATGTTAAATTGTGCCAGTTAGCTAGAGGGAGGTTAAGGTCTCCAACAAAGATGTATTGATCGGATGTTTAAGAAAAAAGAGTAGACAGAATTTGGGACCTGCTAGTGTCATAAATTTATGAGAGTTTCGGAGGCCTATAGGCAACGCAAATAGATAAGATTTGATCTAGAATTATTAGCTGAAATGAAAAGAATTCCAGTCCCAGTGAGTAAGATGTATTCAAAAATTTAGTGATAAGAGAGGATCGGACAAAGGCCGCCAGGCCATACCGTCGGCCAGCAGCTCTGTAGCTTTGAAAAAAGTGTAACCGTTGATGAGGAAAAGATCATGGCAGTATATGGTAGAAGACAATCATGTTTCAACAAGAAAGCACATATCGAGCTCGTTTGAGGATAGAAATGCCTGGTGCAGTCTTATTTTTAATTTGAGTAACCGGCAATTTATGAGGATTATCGAAAGAAATCCAGGAGGAAGAAGATTAGACCGGGGAAGAAAAGCGTGTGGGAGTTATGCGGTGGCGGCCGGAGCGTGACCGAGGGCTGATAAATTTGATTGAGATTCTGTTGATGAGAATGGATCGGTAATCAACAATCTGGACTTTCTTAGCCCAGCTATTGTCAGGCGAGTGTGGGAGTTGATGGTTTCCAAATCAGGACGAAGGCGGGTTCGCAGGGTTCGAGGGGCTGCACTGATGCATCGTTGCGGGGATGGGGAAGTATCCAGCTCGTGACGAGACCTGATCAAAGGCTGTCTCCACTGACCTTGGTAGCATTAGTAAGGTAGGAAGAGGAGATTACAGGGGATAAATCGGTAGCACGCGGAGTCACGGGGTTCTTAAGCTTGGACGGTTTCTGGACCACTGCACTGGTCATTATGTTGGCTGGACATAAGGGCTTCGGACTGGCCCTGGAGACTGGAAGAAGGGGTCCTTTGGTTGGAGTTGTTACGCGGCGGGTAAGGCCGCGATGACGCGGTAGGGCTTGGATTGGCTGGATGTATATTGATGACTCGCTGTGTATGCCAATTTTTAGATGGTGTCCTTCAAATCGGGAGGTGCTCAGCACGATTTGGTCGAATGATGGAGCGTCGCCGAGAATTCCTCCGAATAAAGACCGTAGTTTCTTAGGCTAACTCCATTCAGGGTAAGCGACTCTAGTTTCGGAAGGGGTTGTGGTGATTGATGGGGAGCTTTGAATTTGTTCAGTTGTCCGCTGTAACAAAATGTACTTACGCTTTACTTTATCTTTACATGACGAAATTAGGGATGATCTAAATATTAGCAGTTTAAGTTCATCGTTGGGAAGTATTTTGTGAGAGGAAATCACAAAATCACGACTTTTGCTAGTAGAGGTATCTTTCAGGCGATGAAATTTATCTCAAAATTAACAGTTAAATACTGTTTGTTGCGGAGAACTAATATATATGCAAGTATTTATTAGGTGTTGCGAACCTAGTTACAATTTAGTTCAGTTGTGACCAGAAGGATAAACAAAAGACAGCACGAAGGAAAGTATAATCTCATTCACATTCGTTTCATGCTTACTGGTGTTCAGAAATAGTTGTAAATCTCAATTTCGGTGAACTATAGCATACTTTTATATCCATCATGTTGGTATCATGTACCAGCTCGAAAACCATAGTTTTAGTAACATGTACATTTTCGGTACTATTTTGTTGGTGTAGGTTATTAACACAGCCATAGAGTTAGTATCCTTTACAGATTCGTTATATATATATATATATATATATATATATATATATATATATATATATATATATAATAGTGTGAGTTAACGTTGAAGTCGCATTGTCGAAGATTTTATATGATGAGTTGCCAGTAAGCACGAAACGAATATGCATGAGATTATGCTTTCCGATCATGCTGTCTTTGGTTTATCCTTCTGGTCACAACTGAACTAATTTGTAAATAGACTTGCATCACCTAATAAATACTTATCTCCAAATTGTTTGATCAAATCTTATGCCAGATCATCTTTTGAATGTAGAGACCAGTGAAAAAGGTAGCGTTTGCTATTATCGCCTTAATCAACCTCCCTCAAAACTTCATAAAGAAAATCGTCGACCTGACGCAATAGGTGAGCGGCAAGTTGAACATAGAAAGGTCCTATGATAAGGATGTGATATCTGCTATTTTTTGCTGGAGATCGTTGAGGATGGATAATAAATTATGATTTATGCAATGGATGCTAGAAGCGGACGGAAAAATCTGATTCATGATAGAAGTTCAGGTATATTTGAAAGTCAGGTGAGAGAAAATATAGAAAATTTTGATGAAATAAGAAGTAAATCCTAAAATATATATGTTAATTCCAAGTGTAAGAAGTTTCACAGAGATGAGATCAGACGAGAAATCAAGAAAATGTAAATATAAAAATAAAAACCCGATTTTTGTTCGAAATGATAGAAATCCGCGAGCAAGAACACTCCGGCTTTTGTACTTTGTCAGATATATTTATATATAATTGTACGAGCTGAGTTGAAATAATTACTAATACAATTGTATTTTATGGCGCTGTAAATTGTAAAAATTGAACATAAATATTTTCAATATTAAATATGGTTACTGTTGTTAATTATGGAAGTGTACTTGCATTATAATGAGAGATTTATACAGATTCCAAAGCAGACTACGAAAAATTCGCTAAATTCTACACAAAACCTGCAAAGCACAAGGCATAAAGATAATGGAATATTTCGTTAATGTGAGAGGGTTCAAAACTATAATTTGTACTCCTTGAAATGAGAAATAAATTTCCAAATTTCTTTAAATTTTGATTATAATTGAAACAAACTAACAAGAACACATTTGAACGAACTTACAGTTAAAGTGCTTTGGCCATGTACATGCTTAAAACAAGACTTACTAAATGGTCAGAATCATTGTTCTTATGCCACATGTTTCAACATATTTTAGTTTCATCTATCTTAGGCAAATCTTCAGTAGTTTTCAGGATTGCCTGTGAGATTTGAAGCAGTAGAAATCTTTTAATGAGTTAATTAATTTAACTTTTTCCTACAGAACTGTTATTCACTGTTATCATTACGAGAAATAAAAATAGAAGCAATGCAATTTACTAACGAAAAAGGAGTGAACCTTCCAAAAATAAAGAAGCATGGTTAAATTGAATGGTTGTCTTTTAGGCTAGATTTTTCTGACTTCATAGAATTTATCGCGCTCAACTAGACCTAATTCTTTTAATGAAAATATTGTTATAAAAGTTTTACTGTAGAGGACCTTTGGTCACTACCATAAGAGAGCCTCTGAGATGCCAGGCCCGGATAATCCATATATGCGGTATTATCATCTACACTTAAGTTCCTCTGAACTATCTTTTAAACTACATTCCTTAAGTCCACTTGCTAACTGATCTTTATTCTTAATAGTTGATAAACCAGCCATAATATTAGGATAAGATTTCTTGCAATTTATATATTATAATTAGTATGCTCACCAAAATACGTTGATATCCACAGATGACAGAACGATACTGTGGTGACCTTGAAAACAAATATCCACGTCAATTACCTGAAGCAAATTTGAGATCCTTCCCAATAATGTGTATTAGGAACGATAGATGAATGTAAATTTCAAAACTTTATTAGCAAAGAGTACTCAGATAGAACCAGACAGTATACCGTTTGTGCAACTCAGCAACTCAGATAAAGCTCCTTTATTAACATTCAACAACACAAGTAAAAAATTTCGACAATATGAAAAAAAGAAACTTCCAAAAAAATTAAAATATTTTTTAAAAACACAATATAGTTTTACGAAACCAGCGATAACATCAAATGTCCAAAAATAAAATTTGATTTATTTTTATGAGGAGTTAATTGATGTCCAATAACTTAATTAACCTGCATATTGCACTCGTAGAGATAATTGGGTTACCAGGTTGTAATGTAAAATAATATTTACGCTTTTCGTGTTATAATATCTGGAATGAGCATACTGAATATAGTTTCATAAGCCGAGTAGTAAAATATTTGACTGCTAAGAAATGTAGCAATAGTTTGAAACTCATTACTGTCTCACTTAATACTCATGAGCTTAATCTATAAGGAATATATGTGCTATGGCGGATCGTTTGAATTTTAAAATTATATTATTTACGGCGTGGACTATGTGAACATAGGTTGTTTACATTTATTTGGTAAAAAATCTGGCACACGTCGTGTACGAAATGAAAGGCTTCCAATTATTTAATCCATCCCAATTGTAACAAAGTAGTCTTTTTTTTAAATTTATTATATACTTCTGTATTATTTCAATGTCATTATAACCTCAATATAGTCAGAACAACAGATCCAAACCATCGCTCCTCCTTTATCCATTCGCACTTATTTAAAACTATTTGTTATCACCAATTTTTTGAGCCTTATAATTTCAGTATTCGGTTCACATTTTTTATTTTTGTGTATAAATACTTTTGGGTTATGTTGAATTCCAAGTTAACCTTATCTTTATCTGAAAATAGTTTCACAATTTTAGCGGCATCTGTAATTAACTATTTTTTGAGTATCTATCAATATAAATGGCTGTATTCAAACAACGATTAAGCACTTACAACTGATTTACCTCTAATTTTACTTGAGTAAGTTTTAATACATCATTAGTTACATTTGAACTAATTTTATTAATCGAAGGTCTATGGATGATCATATTTTCTCATGTGTTATTATGAACTTACTTGTCTTTTGGTTACGCGACTATCATAATTATCCTATTTAAATTTAAAGTGATCGGCGTGTAAAATGGGGTGCAACATTGTTTCCTTCCAAATCAGTTTAAATTTACGTTTCTATAAATCAAGAACCAACGAACTCATATTTAAACGAGATTAAAGTATAAAAGACATACCATAAGCAATCGTGTGAAACGAAACTGTACATCTAAAACATTAATAAAAACCGAATACCTTAAAAAATGAGATGTTAAACACGTGACTTACTAATTGCCTCTCTAGATGATAGTAGCGATTATTAATCTTTACTGCGTTAAATTTATATTTATAAAGAGTTAATGCTTTGGACACCAAGATGTTGCACAATTTATTGATCCTTGTTATCTTGAACAAGGTGATTTTGCTTAATGAATAACGGGTCCCATAACAATTAATGCCGTTTGTCTTCATAAATGTGCTTCATGTGTGCGCGGGTGCGTGTGCCTATTACCGTGATGCATTCAGTTTAATGTTTATCAAAATGAAACTACAGTGATTTAATGCAAAATCTCTTCGCACACGTCAGAATGATTTTTGCATTCTTGACATATGAACTGACGTATCAGAGGTTAGGAAGTGAACGTATTACCACAAATACCCCAGTATTAAAATGGAGTGTGATCTATGACGCGGAGGGTCTATTTCAGACGGAAATGTATGCCTAGGTAAGTCACAGAAACGAGGTAACACAGACCTCTGCACACAGCAAGTTTAATGCAAGGCGTCATCGGCAACACGGTTTCTTTGCAGTTCTCACTTTATCGCTTCATAAAAAACGACAGAAACTCGCAGTTAACTCTGCTCTACAATGGAGATAAATTGAAGATGATTCCACTAGAAACGTGCAAGAAGGTCGTCACCGATCTCGATCGATGATATATCGTTCAGGGATTAAATTCAAGAAATATGATGCGCACTTGGATTCCATCCAAGTAGATGAACGGGTCCTACACATCCCAATTTGTATTTAGTTGACTTTCTTTGATTATGTTAAGTCCGAATCTGTCCATCTTATTTCTTATGTCAATCTAGCGCTAGCTAAGTGATTATTGCTATACTGGACAATTTAAACGTGACCGAGTCAACTCAGTTGATGGGGCCTATATTTGCTATTCTAACGAGGAGCACTTTTTGGCTTCTCCAAAAATACGTCTACGGAAGTCAGTGTTCCTTATTCGTTGTTGGCTACCGGTGTGAGCTATGCTTCCAAGTAAGCGTCTAAGCTCTGAAATTCTAGAGGATCAAGTCTTGCTTGCGTATAATAAAATTGCACGTGCATTGTACATACGACTTTTAAAGAGTGCTATACTCGTGTTTTTCCATGACTAGCGAAGTTTGTAGAATGTTACACTAGACGTTTCAATTTCTATATTCACCACGCCTTTCATATTGTCGAGCTATTGATACAACTATCAAAATATGTTAACCTGTCAATTACGCCCAGATTCTCACCCTGAAATGACGATGGGTGATTATTTAGAAATATCTTGCATTTGGACGGTACGAAGTTCATACCGACAAACGGAAAGATGACTGATAATCTGTTAAAGGTTACTAATTAATAATGCAATATCATCTGTATATTCAAGATCGACTAGTCTTCCTACGGAGAGAACTGTGATACCTGCATCCTGCATGGAAGTGTATAGTTTATAATGACATAAATTACAATATTAAATGGAAATATGAAGAGTGTACATCCATGACGGAAATCACTGCTAGTTGTAACGTTGTTCAGTGATTTATTGTAGGATCTAACGCGACCAGAAATTTTTTTGTAGAGAGCACGTTTTATTTTTAAAATAATAGTGGAAATACCACTCTCAACAGAGAACCTTGCTGTTCAAGCATTTGCTATAATATAAAGACAAATTAAATTACTTATATACGATTGGAGTCAGGCTAATATCACAAAGGTTATCGAACAATTTCGAATTAACTTTTTGAATATGGGAATGTTGGTTGAGTCACTCCAAGCAACCGTCAGGATCTCTTCATTTTGTGTAGTACGAAGAGGTTAATCAACGCGATTCAAATTATATTGCCATTACCTCTAAATAAAGTCGGAAACAAATAATGGAGGCTTGCGGCCTTTTCCCTGATTAAGGACCAAGATTGCATTGTGTTTATAACTGGGATGGTTGTTCGGTATTAGCGTTCAACATTGTTGATACAGATAAAATTTTGGAGAACAGGACTGATGCAGATGCCCAGGGAAATTTATCTTTGAAGTGTTCAGCACATCTATCAAGACAACAAATTCGATTTCCTATCAATAATAATTTCAATCATTTATTGTTTCGCAGTTATAATTTTTTTAGAATTTATTTCATGAATAAGTTGAAACAAACATCGGCTGGTTCTTGATATGAATGATTCTTCCATTGCTTCAGCCTCTCTGATCAAAACGAATCGTAGAAAGACATTTAGACTTTGTTTCAGTTGGCGTCTACTAGCTTTACGAGTACGAGTATAGGCTGAGTGTAGTGGAGCAGGTCGATAGAATGACTGCCTCGCTAAATCAGTGTTTACTTCTTCAGATGCCCCATTTACTGAGTGAGAAACTGATTATTTATTTCCGTATAAATTTTATCGGATTTATTTAAACGTCAACCGTTTAATTGTTTGCCTATTTAGTTTTTACTGTGTCCAGACTTTATGTGATTCTTCATTTGACTCACATTGAAAATATTCCGTTATATTTTTCTGTGAGCTACTAGATTAAAGTAGATTTGTGTTTAATTTTGAATGCCTAAGTTTTAAATGGTATAAATGCTAATTGTTTACCTTTCAAATTATGTGCTATAAGTGTGTAAATTTATTTGAGTGATCCCTCAATTATTAGGTCATCAAGATTGGCATAGAGGGAAAAATGAAGTCGCGTAGAAACTATTCGTAATATTCTTGTGTTAGCTTTGCTACATGCTAAAATTTTAATTGTAAATTTATTAAATCGCTTACTGCACTATTTTCAAAGAATTTTACAATGAGGCTATATAAGCCAAAATTGTTTTGTTATTTCAATCTCTCAATCTTATTATGTTATTTGTCATCGGGCCTACCTTTAATCATCGAAATTGGGGCACTCTTTCCAGTCCGATTGGATAGACGGGAATGGGTATGCAGTTTAGAAGGTAGACCATTATGACGGGTCGGATAAAGTGATTGAGGAACTTGTGATAGTTCAGCAGACGTTGAACTCTAAAGTTGGGACTCAACAATGATGCTGTGAGAAGGCAGCTAGTAAATCGTGTTATTTTGTCATTGCAGTTATATTTATGTTTTGCGTTTATTGATGGCGTTATTTGGTAAGGAGATGCAAAACAAAGCTGGTGGTTTGCATTGCTAATACGGGAAGATAATCCATTCTTCTTGGCATCGATTTGATGACCTTGTTAAAAGGAGATGCCTCACCACACTGATGGTTGTTATTGATATTTGGGTACGCGTCGGATTAAGATAGTCTGTATGCCAAAAATTGTTGGGTTTACTCTTCGTTGAGAAGTGCGACGAAGCGCCAACTTGGTGTTTGTAGTTGGTAAATATGTACGCGGAATTGAAGCGATTAACCGTGTGCTAACTAAAGAAGGCTAATCTTCATTGAGAAAACGAACTGCAACACAACTCTGATGATTTATATTTGTGTCGCGATAAATGAACTCAATAATCCGGCCGCCCATAGTTGAGGTAGTGACTCTTTGTCGAAAAGAGACAAGACAATGCAACGTGGTGGTTGATATAGAAATTGTATACAAACCGGTGAGGATAATAACCTTTTGCTAAGTATTCATAAAACTAACCATTGTTGTGAAGAAAGTAGCAGCATTTTGTTAGCTGATGCTTCATGCTTGGCGACTGATAAATGAAAATCCACGTAATGAATGACAACGCCGACGACGGATACTCAGGATGGTCAACAGAGGTGAGCCTGGTTTATCTCTAGCTGCACACTACCGAGTGTCAGTCTTCTCTGTCGATGAGAGGGAAAATTTAGTGGTGCAATTATACAGCGTTATTGCCTGGCTAAATCAGTGTGTGGTGTTTCAGATGTTTCACTAACCGAGTGAAAAACTGGTTATTTATTTTCATTTACCAATAGTTGATTGCGCGGGTGGTGGTAACAATTCTTTATATCAAGTTTGCGAACTTGAAGTAGACGCTAATCCCATTGTATTTATTCAGTCGTCGAACAACATAACAAAACTACCGCCAGCCGAAACGCACTTACGCGTTTCGAACTTACATGATCATTATCAGAGTACGACAGCAAACTGACTATCGAGGGTCAAACCGCATTGAATATATATGGAAATCAAATTTAGATATGCGGCTCTCACCTCTAGCAGTCTCGCATACATTGAACTTGACTGGAAATGTTGGCTGCACAATTTCAATGCAGTCACGAACATTAACTGTTTGCAGCTTTCGCCACATAGACATATATAAGCAATACATTTCAACAATAATTGATTGCGCGGATGGTGGTAACAATTCTTTATATCAAGTTTGCGAACTTGAAGTAGACGCCAATCCCATTGTATTTAACCAGTCGTCGAACAACATAACAAAACTACCTCCAGCCGAAACGCACTTACGCGTTTCGACCTTACATGATCATTATCAGAGTACGACGGCAAACTGACTATCGAGGGTCAAACCGCATTGAATATATATAGAAATCAAAGTTAGATATGCAGCTCTTACCTCTAGCAGTCTCGCATACATTGAACTTGACTGGAAATGTCGGCTGCACAATTTCTATGCAGTCACGAACATTAACTGTTTGCAGCTTTCGCCACATAGACATATATAAGCAATACAATTCAACAATAATTGATTGCGCGGGTGGTGGTAACAATTCTATAAATCAAGTTTGCGAACTTGAAGTAGTCGCCAATCCAATTGTATTGTATTTACCAACATCCCCGCAATCAATTATTGTTAAATTCTATTGCTTATATATGTATATGTGGCGAAAGCTGCAAACAGTTAATGTTCGTGACAGCATAGAAATTGTGCAGCCGACATTTCCAGTCAAGTTTAATGTATGCGAGACTGCTAGAGGTAAGAGCTGCATATCTAACTTTGATTTCTATATATATTCAATGCGGTTTGATCCTCGATAGTCAGTTTGCCGTCGTACCCTGATGATGATCAAGGGAGGTCGAAACGCGTCAGTGCGTTGCGGCTGGCGGTACTTTTGTTATGTTGTTCGACGACTGGTTAAATACAAAGGGATTGGTGTTTAATTCAAGCTCGCAAACTTGATTTAAAGAATTATTTATTTTCATGTTCATTTTATCGGCTTTGTTTAAGCGCACACTGCTTAATTGTTTATCCATTTAGGTTTTGCAGTATGTATATTTTATGTGCATATTGATTGGAATAACATATAAACAATTTTTCTATATTCGTCTGTGAGCTGCGGAGTTAATGTAGACTTGTGCTTTATTTAGACCGTCTACATTAAGTTAGGTCACCTAGATTAGTGTAGGATGAAATACAGTTGCGTAGAAAATATTTGTAATTTTATTTGTTGTATTTTGCTTGAAGGATAAAATTTTAATCCTTTTTATAGTTCCATTTAATAAATTATTTTCTGAAAATATCCATGGTGGCTGTGTAAGCCAACTATGTTTCGCTAATTATCAGTCTTGTAATCCTTATATCAAAACCAGTTCCGTGTCTTTTATTCTTCATTTAGACTCGAGCAGTCATTCTAGCCAGATTGGGTAGGTGGGAATTGGCGTGCATTTACACTGATATATCAATTTATGGTAGTTCAACAAGTGTTCACCACAAGTTAGTGCAATGATAAGTTCTGTCATACTCATTGGATCCTACGTTCTAGTTTCCGATACAAAACATATATCAATTTCTAATATATCTAACATACGTGATAGAGCTTCTTGTTGTCCACTTTGGTTTAAATGTCACACATTAAATGCACTTAAGGTAAAACCTAACATAGATTTAATTAATGAATATATATTTTAATGATATTCCATATTTGATAATCCGAATTTAAGCTTAAATATTTTATCAAAGTCCGTGATATTTATTACCATTAGCGGAATCACTAAGTAGAGCCCACTGGCCACCAGCCACACATAATATAATCTTGATAAAAAGTTCGCAATTTTTGCTGGAGCTAGTTTCCTATTTCGATTCCTGCAATATTAGTCTCCTACTATTAGCAAGTACTGTGTTCCAAACAGAGCTTTGCTATTTATCTTCTGTAGTCCCATTCATATCATAACCTCTCGACTTCACTTCATAGGATTACATAATCAATCCTGTTATTCTAATACGACTGCTTATTGATGAGCGTCAACAGCCATCCCAGTTAATTAGTTGTCCCGTCTTTACTGCGTATCGCGATAGACCAGATCTGTCCGGATTTACTTGCAGTTCTATGTTTACTCAGTTTACATTTTTTCGCATGGTTTCACCGATATACATTAATTTAAGGTCTTTAAATGGAAGTTCACCTTTCGATTAAGAAGTTTATAGTTACTGAAAAAGAGCATCAATTAGGTATTGTGATCTTTATAATTAAAAAATCTTTTTAGTTTCCTTGTGATAAATCACAACTAAAAATAGGTGTATCAACGATTCGAGCCTCTGTTGTAATCCTGACTGCTACTGTCTTGTTTCAACATAATGACGAAATCCCGGAAAATTAGATTAGTTGGTTATAAAAAATTACTTATTTAAAACATTTTTACATTTACTTAGATGGTGCTAAATCTTTGTCGACTTAATCTTGGTTTAGAGTCTGGGATGGTGAGAAATTTAGTTTCCCTGCTGAATGGAACAGATGCTTAGGCTCAAATCAAATATTAATCAAAGGACAATCACGAATTCTACGAATTATTTACCTATTTGATTATGCGATTGAAAGAGATTCTAACAAGCATATCTATCATTTTAATTGTAAAAAAATAAGTTGAATTTGGGGTATGGATTATATTAAATAAAATGTATCCCATGCGCTTTTCTCGCGTTACTATATTTGCCAGCATTGCTTTGGTTGATCAAAGAGACTTTAGAGATAAAACTAATGATTTCAAAATTTTTATTAGACCTTTGTTAAGTTTTTTGTTGATTTTGGTAGAACAAACATATCTTCTCATAATTTGAACAAAACCTTAACTGAGCATCATTGTAACGTTTATAATTATCATGGATTATTGCTTATTATCTTTCGCTTCGCATCAACTACATCAATTAAAAGAATAAATTTTGACATTTAATATCTTTTTAAAAAAATGGTGAGTTAAAAAAACTAAAATATAAATTGAACTGTTTCGGAACGAGGTTAACACATTTGCTTAAATCTGCTATTGTGAGAATCTTCATGTGTATGTGAGATTAGAGGCCTGAGGTTGATATGGAAATGACATGTTGAAACGTCGTCAGTCAACGAAGGTTTGATCGTACTTCATTTCCAGTGGTTATTTTAAACGATGTTGAAGCCTTCTGACGAAAGGGACGAATCCGCACCCAGCCAAAACGACGTCATAATCGATGCGTACAGAAAGGAATATTGTACAGAATAGGTGATATTATAAATAAACGTTCATTAACGAAAACTACCCTTTAAAATGGTTCATGCAATCAGTATTTTAACATGTAGCGAAGGTTGACATTCTAAGACAATCTTAAAATTAGTTAAAAATCGATCATTTTTCATCCCCTTAAATCTCAATTCAACGTTCTTATTCTTTTACTAGAGCAAGTTTACGATTTGGACTCATGCAATCTTCGCTTCCTACCATTATTTAGCGCTGTATATCAAATTGAGCCTTGTGATTATTCTATGGTTATTTCTTAATTTAAAATCAATATATTCTCTAATCCATCTTGCCGATCAATTATGACCACGTATTAACACGCGTCTACGACCATCCAAACTATTTATATGTCCCGTCTTTATTGTATCAGCTAATAGAAGCAACGATTATTAATTTTTGGTTTACATCTAATTCTTATTAGAATGAGATAGACAAAAAGGAGGATTGTGGAGTCATTGTAATAACAGACTACGGAAGAAGCATCGATATAAATTATGCGAAACTTTTGAACATGTTTCCATGCCCTATGCACTGAACTTTTATATTAAAAATACAAAATTGAACTGTTTGACATATCAAGAGTGTAATGTCTGTAACCTCATGCATGTTAGTGGATCCATGCGGCATTTTTAGTTAAGAGGAAATGAATTTAAAAGTGCATGCAAATACGGACCTGTTAATAGTTCAGATATTTCATATTATAGAGTAGACACGGAACATACAATAAACTTATTTGTTTTTAAAAACGTATCACTATATATATATATATATATATATATATATATATATATATATATATGTGTATGTATATCGACAAGATCGATTGGGAATATATTTAAAATAAATCGAGAAATAAAATAATGAATTAAAGAACGATAGAAAAGCATTATGCTCGTTATGATTCACTGAACTTAATAATGATAAGAAACAATGATTGGGAAAACCAAAACCGAAAACTTGATCTAGAAAAATGAGTACGGACATTGGATAAAGACTAAATTACAGATGGTTGGGAAAGGATAATTAACGATCTCTTAACTAATTTGAGGATCTTCTTATAATTATATTCTTTATTATTTGTTATCTTACAATATCTATAAACTTATATGCCTCATGCATTGTAAAACAAATTAACCTTTACGTTAAGCATCATCTTTTTTGAAAATATAATTATGGCCTTTCATTCTGTGGGTAAATTTCTACATTTTATTTTTAACTCAAATTAATTTAATCCTTTTACCTTAATTAAGCTTATTATTTTATTAATTCTTGCTTTTTTACTCTGGCAGGATTTTGTGACTACTGCATTTGTATTATCTTGATCCTTTCAGTATTAGGCTGTTTAATAATAAATACTTCATTTAACATAGTAAGTGTAAACAATAAGGCTGACGTATGAAAAGTGGAATTGCCGTTAATGAAAAAGCTTAACTTATATTGACATGAATTTGCAGTTGATTATATTTAACTTTACAATTCATAACACACAAACATGCATGGTGTATTAAACAATAATTGATTGCGCGGGTGGTGTAACAATTCTTTAAATCAAGTTTGCGAGCTAGAAGTAAACACCAATCCCATTGTATTCAACCAGTCGTCGAACAACATAGCAAAACTACCGCCAGTCGCAATGCATTGACGCGTTTCAAACTTTCATGATCATCATCAGAGTACGACAGTAAACTGACTAGCGAGGATCAAATTGCATTGCATATATATGGAAAGCAAAATTAGATATGTGGCTCTCACCTCTAGTTTGTTGAAACTAATAATGTCCGTAAAATTTATTTATTTCTTTTTTACAACTTATATAATATATAAATAAACAAATGTATACATGTATAAACCTATATGTAATTTATGCATATATATAAATTAAAGATAAGGCACAGTGTGAGATTACTTAAAGTCAACCTTCTATAATTCACGATAATATGCTAAACATCAATGTATATATGTTTATTTATTTATAAGTACATCATATACAAATATCCATTTATATATGTGTGTCCGAACTATCTACTGAATTCGGATTTTGAGAGAAATAAAAGTAGAGATAATTAAAGAGCAAGAACCATAGTAAATTATGGCAAGCACCAATATTGAATACAAAGAAAATATCAGTAGGATCAATAATTTTATAAATGTCTGATGCAAATACATTTATATAAGAATAACTTAAATAAAAATGGGTTAGGCAAGCACGAAGGACAACACCAAAATTTAATAAATACAATTAAAGTGATAACCAGACGGATTACTAAAAAAGTTGTTCTAGGTTCTTCTCATTCAGTAGTTTATGTCCCAAACCATAAACAAGGTTTTTTACTGAGGTCTGTTATTAACTCTGGTTCATTTGCTCACTATTTTCTGCCCATAGATATTAAATTCATTACGTCGTCACCCGACTTTATTCCAATCGCCACTTTAATTAACCTAGTTACTCAATTGCTGTTGTATAGCGCGATGTATTTGCATGTATCCCAATCTTTATTCATAGCCTGTTTCTCTTGAATACCAGGCTATAACTGATCTTTGAATGTGTCCGTATTTGTATTCCCTTTGTGTTCCGTCTACGTACACTTATTTGATGCGTAGTTTCGCCTATATACCTGAGCTTACAATCATTGAAAGGTTTCGCATATCCTTCTGATGTGTGGAGGGATTCTAAATTTTATTTCTTGTTCTGTAGCATCGTGCTTATAGTAATTGCTTATCTTAATACTGTTTCGATTTTGTATTTAGCTGCTATTATTTTAATTTTTATACTCAATCTATAATCAAGTAATACCATAATCTTGCGCCTTTATAGTTCTGTTTCCTGCGTTACTTGACTTGTTATTTACCCCTAAATCTCATCAATAACTCCTTCATTATCCTCTCTGTTATAATTGTCGGATAGCCATTTATTCTGAATATTTTCTTTAGTCTCATCAGTTCCATATATATATATATATATATATATATATATATATATATATATTTTTAAAATCCACTATTTTAAGACTCCTATATATCACGGATTTAAGAATGCCTATTTTCATTCCATATATGGATGACTAGAGAAGAAATTGAGGGGGATACCCATGTAATTATCTGCCTTAAATTTGTTTATGAAATCTGAGTCCATTCTAGTTTAATTTTAAATATAGAAATGATAATTCATCATTTTTTTCTATTGTAAATTTTAATTCTCCTAGCTGGTTGGCTACATACATACAAATATTTAACATTTCCTTAATATTTCTTTACGAAATTTTACTACCTTCTATTATCTCTGGAAACTCTGTTTTTTATCGTTACACAGTTTCTAATGCACAGGGACTTTAATATACATCTATAAAACACCCAGGCTTGCCAGTCTATCACTTTCCATCAGATTGTAGTTACTAACATTGACAATAAAATGACATGTGTTCTTCAAAATAGAACCTAAAAAAGATGCATATTTTCTAATTCTGTTGCACAGAAACTTAGAATTTTTATAAGGTGGTGAATTTTGAAAATTTATGATTAATCTAAGTGGATTACGTTGTTCATGAATCTTCACTAAGCCATAAATTCTTGAATGAACTGCATCACATTATATTAATGAATTCCAAAGTCCAGAGTGTAATTCCTACGACTCAATAATTTGATTGGTTGTAGTCTTAACCGCGACTTGCAGCTTAACTGTTGGGTCTTTATTTATTTTATTATAAATCTCGACAATAATTAATTGCTCATACACTTTATCATCATAATCTGACTGGTTCATTAACACCGTTGTGCCACCTTTATTCGCCGTAAGGCATATGTTGAATAGTAACTCTGCTCTAAAGCATTTCAATTCTTAATTTATATTCTAACTCCACATTTTTCACATACAATTCAAACTTCGTTCGATCCTACTCGTTAGTAGGTCTAAAATTAAAATATAAATAGATCTGTCTCGAACAAGGTTAACACGTTTGCTTAAATCTAGTCGTGTACATGTTTTATTAAATTTCTGGAGATGGTACAGGAAATGAGGTACCAAATCTTCATACAACCAAGATTAGATCAAACTTCATTTCCAGTGGCTAATACGAATGATGTGGAAGCCGTCGGAGTAAGGGGACGAATCAGTAATTAGCCACCACGAAGCCGAACTGAACGCGTACTTGCAAATAAGGATCAATCGGATCATCGCGGAACGGAGAATGCCAATCGACAACCTATGAAAAAAAATCATGGATACGTCAATCGTTAAATTCTTTGATAAATGAAGAAATATTTCTTATATGGTCCATCTAAGCATCCGTATAATAGAAGTATTTTAGGTAATGATGAAGAATCAAAGAGACTTTGTTGGCCGCATAATATTTGAAGTCCACTTTGCATAAAATTCGTAACAAAAGAGCGATAGCTTAAATTAACTAATGGTTAATTGACATTTTGTTAAAGCCGAAATTGAAATTAAAAATAGCTAAGTAGTTTATTAGTTAGTAGTGCAGTGAGTTAGACGTATTAATTGCGCAAATGCGTGGCATTTTATTCATGCCAAGACAAGGATATCTACAATATAATTATACAAAATTAAATGTTTTTTATTTCCGCTCAGAAAAGTTTTTATAAATTTTAAACTGCTTTATTTTACAGCTATAAACAAAAATGTTTCTCAAAATTGTAAATATAACCAAAGAGGAAGTTGATAAATTGATCAAAATCAATGAAATTTATGCACAAACAGTATAAAATTAATTTTGTATGTTTATGATTTACAGAAACGCCTTTTTAGAATTTGGGTAATATTTGTGGGCCATACTATTAGTGTAATGCTTTAAATGCATAAAACGAAATCGAGTTTCTTTGTTGTTACTTTGTTCTTTCCAATGTTAAAATTTTATTTGATAGCAATCTGTCATTCTTCGCAATCGATCAGTAGACTATATCATATCAATAATTAAGTGTAGACGAAATATCTTTTTTACTTCGATAGTATTGCTTGATTTGGGCAACCTTTTCATTCGAATAATCTCAATAAAATAAATTTAAAATTTTACATAAATTGCGATTTTTTCATGTAAGCCATTTTACTGTCGAACTCCTATGATGACAGAAATGACGAAAGGCTTCATTGCATGTTACTGACGGTTCTTCATTATGTTATGAAACTGGTCAAAGCTTGAGATTAGTGTTTAATTAAAGTATACAAACTGCACTTGAATAGGTGTTAGTATTATCCGCGTAATTACGAATAACTTCTGTGAATTTGGCGAAAACTGCAAAAACAATAATCTCAAATGTTTAGAAATCCTGTAGCTGATAATAGAATCAAATAAAATTTACTTGAAATTAATAGGAATCATGGCTAAATCTCAGCTTTTAAAAAAAGTAAATGAATTCTAATTTTATCCTTACTAGCCATTTTATCTCGTGATTTAAGGATGAAGAAATAAGGTAAACATGCGTCCATACGTGTAATGGACTTTAGTATTGTTATGTTTTGCAGCCACTCATACAAAGAAACGTGCATCTATTTAAAGTTTACAGATTAGATTTAAATAAATTAATTAATGACCCGATCAGTGGCGCTAAAATTTGTCAAGGGTAAAAAATATCGACGGCCTAAAGGACAAATTGAGGTCAACATGTTCAAATTTTATTAATCAACTGTCACTATGCATGAGCAAATTCTCTTAGTTACACTTAAAAGGTAAATTAGAATCACCACTGTGAGCATACTTTAATCATTTTATACTTGACTTCATTAATATGGTTAGCCAGTGTCAAGTTAAATATTAATACCTCAATAGTTTAAAGGGCGAAATCATTCATTTGCATCTTATCGTATGCCTGAAGTATGCACGAACTACTTTATTGAATAAAATAATAATGAGATAGAAAAATAATTTAATGTATGAAAAAGTATATTTGAAAAGAACGATTATAAATCAAATACCAAATTCAGTAAAAATCATCAAAAGGAACAATATATACTTTTCATTGGAATAGAATGGATTTTTAATAATATACAAATAACAAAAGGAACAAATTCTGAAAGACGACTGATAATAGTACTAAAAAATTGTTCGAATAAATCGTTAGATCCAGGCTTCGGCATGAAATGTGAATTATAATAAGTCTTGTACACACTATAAGGCCAAAATCGATTTAAAAATATTTTAAATTGTTTAGTTATGCATAAACATTTTTTCATAAACCATATGAAACAAAATAGGAATTGCATTCCTGCTTTTAAAAAGTAACTCAATCTTGTTTGCTGCCTAATTTTTATATAAGACAAAAAGTGCACAATTAATTTACGGTCAACTTGATTATAAGCGATTTTCTGTTTATTAATTGTATTAAACTGTAAATGAGCATAATTTACGTGCCTCAAAGATTTTTACAAAATGCGTCAAAACTTGAAAATTCTTTTAACATAAACAAAATACTATAATTTAGCAAAGGTTTGCATTTCACTCTGCCAAAATTCAGAATTATTTGTATATAAGGGCATTAGTCTGATATAATTTTTACACACTACCTGCCATAAAGTCAGACCATTTTATATTCAATTAAATACCAGAATAGTTTTTATTATCTCCGATAATATATTATTAAGGCTCCTATAATAAATTTAAATTTTGCATCCCATTAATAAACTGAATTGAAAGGGATAGAAGGCTTTTTTCAATTAGAAATGGTCGAATCTCATACCAGTTTGATTTTTAGGCATTTATATCATGTAAAATCACAGCAGTAAGTTACAAGCCGTTTCTAACAGCTTCAATTATGCAAAATTAATAATTTTGACAGCAATTATTCCGGTATATTCTTTTCGTATTATTGCTTCTAATAATTCTCTAAATGAAGATAAAAAGAATAAAAACAGAATAAAACAAGATATGCTTGACGTATTGAGAATGATATTTAGTTGCCTCTGATTTTAGTCAATGGTTAATATTTATGGAAAAGTCCTTACGTATTTGAAAGTAAATTTATCATGGATAAATATGACGCTTGATTTTGTAAATACTTTCCAAAAAGTAAATTTTTTGTGTTCGCACTTTCATGATTTTAACTTAGTTGACTTCGAGAGTGAGTCATTTTTTCAAATGAAAGCATATAAATGTTATAACTAAGTAAATGTATTTTGCTTTTATGTAATCAATAAGTAGAACTATTAATCTACAATTGGTTTACTCTAAATTATTCAAAAGTAATTCCCGAAATATATATATTTAGTTATAAACAAAGGCAGATAACATATATATATATAATTAAACCTTTTTATATGAAACAGTTTTATCCATTTAACAAAAGTTTTTTTAAAAAATGTATTGGGATATACAATGCATGACGATTCATAACAATGCGAACTAAAATAACGAAAAAGCAACATTGTGGTTTAAATAACATTAAGATCTGTTTGAAACTGGGTAAGAAATAACAATAAAATGTTTGGATTTGGTACGAATATTAATTACTACCCAAGATAAAAAATGAAGGAAGATAAAAAACTTTAAAAATGAATACTTGATGGCGCTTTTTCCATTATGTTAATTAATTAAATTCATCAATTATACTAAGAAAAGCTATGGAGGAATTGTGTGTGTCCTACTACATTGGACGTATGATATGCTGATTTAAATGCTTTATCTCGTTACAGTTTATGAAGTGTAATAAGTTACTCTTCTACTTCTGCAGTTTTTTCGAAAACACGCGAGAGTAGTATTCTGAAAAAGTCAGATTGTGCTTTAAGAATTGTCGAGAAATCTTCAATTCGATCATCTATATAAATATAGGAATATAAGTAAAAAATAAGAGATTACTGATGCGAAATATTATTTGATTTGGTTAGAGAGCATTTTAGCAATATAAATTAAAATAAATTTGAAAACATTAACAAATCATTTTATGGCTCAGGGCAACTCACTAATTTCATCCGTTTCATAAAGATCAACCATAATTGCACGGAATGAATATGCCAACTGGTCGAGTAATTCTCGTCTATCAATCGAGTTTTCTATTGATTGACAGATCTCACCTACTAGGTTAATAAGATTGACAAGACTAACGCAGACCTTCACCTTTATGTAAAAATAAGAATGCAGTATAATACAAAAAAATCGTTAATTAATTAATTAATTTATAACACTTGTTCGAAAGAAGCATAGGTAACCTTAGATTATTACTAATAAAGTTAAGCAATTGCTTAAGATCATTCGACACGAAATAGGTTGATCTATATTAAATAGGTGGTGAGTGTACTTTTTAGACTGTTCAAGTGACGGATTTAGCGAATAAACTTATTGGGATACGAGATTGCCGATCTAACGCTTTTGTGGTTCCCGCCATCTGTTGGAGTTGCCCGATAGCCTCGCTTGAGGGATGTGCTAATGGATTTCTCATACAATGATTAAATAAACGCACGCAAAATTCTGTAGAAATGTTCGATGGTGAAAATCATTGAATGGCGGGTGGTGATAAAAATTCTTTGAAACAAGTTTGCGAATTCCAGATAAAAAACCAAACTTAGTGCATCAAAAAAGCAACAAAATAGCAAAGCTAACATGAGTCACAAGTACTAATAGGATGGAAAGTTATATGCACGTTTCTCACTCTTACTAATCTATGGTTATTTGAGACTATTAGGAAGTGAGAGCCGTAAATCCGATTCGCCTTATTTCACATGGTTGGTTTGTTTTATTGTAAGACTGCTTAAGTACAATAGGTTTAGTAATTATCTCAAGTTTGCTTACCTAATTTATAGAAATATTATCACCATACGCTCAATCGTTTATTGCTCAATTGTATAGCTTACAAATGTGTTGCGAAAGCTACTCAAGGATTATGTTCATAATTCCATAGAAATTATATAGCCGACAATATATATATATATATATATATATATATATATGATAGATAGATAAGGTGTTATCTTAAAACTCTCAATCGGAAGTCGGCTAGTGTCTGATGGGCCTCACTACCATAAAGATCTTTGTCGTAGAAATCCGTGTTTACATGCACGAATTCTAGGAACAAGCAGGCGAAAGTTAACTAAAGACACTAAATCATTGGCTTTGAAGTGGAGCAAACTTAAAATACTCACAGTGAACTTCTGGCAACCTTTTAGTGGTCCTGGTTTGACTGTTTGAACCCAAAGATTGATTTTGGTACTAGAAAGCTTTTGCTTTGCGAGCTAATCAGTTGTTTAAGACTACCGAACTGTTCGTATGCAGTATCCACGTTACGCTTCTTAAATCAAGTTTGCAAACTTAATATAAAAACCAGTCCCATTGAATTAAACTGGTCTCACAACATAGCTAAACTAACGTCAATCATAATTACTGACGCGTTTCGAACTTCCGTGATCTTCATCAGAGCAGGGCGGAAAACTGACAAGCGATGATCGAACCACATTGCATAAAATCCGAAAGAAGATTTAGACATGCAGCTCTTACCCCTAGCAGACTCGCATGCGTTGAATTTGACCGGAAATGACGATTAAATAATTTCTATGCCGTTAAAAACATTAACCTTTTGCAGCTTTCATTACATGGATGTATGTTATAATATTTAAAAAAAACAGTGAATACGCAGGAAATGATAAAATTTAATTAAATCAATTTTATTAGCTTGAAATTTACTCCAAACCTACTTTATTCAACCAGTCGTCGAACAACATAGAAAATCTACCACCAGTCACACGTACTGACGCGTTTCGACCTACAATGATCATCCTCAATGCATGACGACAAACTGACTATCGAGGATCAAACCGCAGTCCATATCTATATATGGAAAGCAAAATTAGATATGCGGCTCTCATCTCTAGTGGTCTCACATACGTTGTACTTGACTGTGAATGTAGATTGCGCGGGAGGTGTGTGTTTGCGATCTTGAATGAATAGAAATTGTGCAGCCGACATTTCCAGTAAGGTATAACATACGCGAGACCTATACAATTGACAGCCGGACATCTTTGTTTTTCTTATACACGCATTGCAATTTGATCCACGCTAGTCAGATTTCCATCGTGCTCTGATTGTAACCATGGAAGATCGAAACCTGTCAGTACATGTGACCTACGATATTTAAGCCATGGTACGATAATGGTTAAATACAATAGTTTGGTGTTGATATCAAACTTGCAAACTTGATTTAATGAATTGTCTTCATCTCCCGCGCAATCCTTGATTGTTTAACCCGCGTTACTTTTCTCTAGAAGACCATAATTGAATTAAAAACTTGCCACCGTCTCAGGTTGGTCTAATTACGGGAAAAGGAATTTCGTACGTCCGAATAAGAGTGATATTGTCAAGTTTGGCGTTGTATTTCTGCTATTGTTTCAGCAAAAGCCTTACTTGTTTGTTTTGTTTAAGTTATATTTCATGTAGATCAAGTGGTTCTTAAGGTGTACGCGTCAGTTTTTATTCATTTTGTTTATTAAAGGAATGAATCCTTTAAAAACTGTCACACTTAGCCTCAGGCTCTCAGTTGCTTTCGGATAATATAGTGATTTCTGGTGAATTCCAAATCAATTTAGATCTAAACTGGGTAGGATACGAAGCTTTAAGATGATAGATCTTGACAGAACGTATCTGTGAAAATGGCATTAGGCTCTTCAATTACACGCGTATTATTAAGCAGTTCGTTGCCATCACAATTTTCCAGCACCAAAAGCGGTATCTTTACACCAGATGTAGCAATGTAATTTATACAGATCGGACTATGAGATGAATTCAGGCTTAGATCAATCAACTTCTGGCAAGCAGTCGATTTTATTTTCTGTACAGGATGCAAGAAGTTTTCCCGAGTGTTTTACGCGTTCATCAATAGATCTAATCCATCTTCTGGCCGCCAGATATTGATCGAACCTCCATTCCATGTGGCTGCTTGTATATCGTCAGAATTTTAGTGCAATGCAAACTGTTTCAAATGTGCTGTCACTTCAGAGAAGCTCATGCATCTGCTGGGCCTCTTGTAACTACAGCCAATAGCATACAAAACAATAATCTGGAGTGTTTTAAAAGAGATGCTTACCATTGACTCGATTCGTTTTCGGGTCGTAAATCCTGAGAATATGAATGCTATCTATAATAACATAAAATCTCTTCAAATTGCGAAATTTCTGTGAAACTAAATAATCGCACACAATTTCGCGAGATTTGCAAGTACTTTGCTGTCAGTCACGCGGCAGATGAGAAAAGATATTTGCATTATATTGCTAATTAGTTGAGATCAGCATCGAAACGTAACAAATACTTCGAATTAATGTTCAGATCCGTCGAATTAGCAGTCGCCAACCCTCTATTTGAGTAAAAGCGCCATCAGTTTCTAAAGCGTAGGTAGTCTATCACCAATAACTGCAAGTCATATGGCTAGCGATAAAGTAACACATCGTAATTGTTTAAAGATAGATATCGAAACTCATATGTTTGATGAAGTGACAGATAAATGCGCCGTAGTAAATTGTCTCTCTTCTCAATTTTTCAACGTTCGACGCAAAAGAAATTCCGAAATATAAACGCTAGCTGTTTACGACGATCTAGAGATAGGAATCCGCCCTAAATGAATAGAGTAATTCTACTGTGATGCCCATTCAAAACTACCAACTACTGTGACATCAATTATGTATTTACGTATTAGGTGTTGCGGACTTAGTTAAAAAAATAGTTCAAATATTATCAGAAAGATAAACCAGTCAGCATAAACGGACATCACCCGATGAACACTGTTGATTTTCTAGACTACTAAGCCACATTAGATTCTGCCTCGCGCGTGATGTTATGGCGAGAAATGTTCAGCGACTGCGTAACGTCCAAAAAATCTTATAGACTGTTATAATTTTTCATCCGCCAATATTTGCATAAGTAAGTCTCTTTGAATCATACGGGATTGTGTAATTGCTCCAACTCTGTTTAATTATGTTTTCGATGCTGTCTTTCCTGAGACAATTGCAACACTTCCATGAGATTAGATAGGTGGTTGTGGCCATCTTGTTAGTATTGAATAAGCTGACGATGCAGCTTTGATGGAGAAAAGGAAATAGAGTTCCAGAGAGCCATTAATTGAGCTTAGATAATGTCCATCTGGTACGATCTGAAGCTAAAAGAGTAATGGCCAATTGTGAACACGAGCCTAAGATCGAGATAAAAGGCACTCTCCTGCCAGTCGTCAAAGATTTTCTCTAACTATGGACTCTGCTGTCAGGAATAATTGATTATTTCATTGATTTCCAGTTGTATTAAATTAAGGACAGCTGGTTTTGGCTAGTGATTAGCTGTCCCTGTCACGAAGACCAAGGACTTCAAGCCAAGCAAACATCAGTCATCTTTAATGCTGATGAGACTGTGGCCTATTAAGGCTTTCATCGCCTGGAATGCGTTTTAAATAAGTGTATTTGCACGGTTTGCTTTTGTTTATTACCAGATAAACGTCATGACGCATTATTTCATAGAAAATTAACAATTCGATCAATTCTATGGGACAGCTCTTTGATCTACAATTACCATATTGATTGGTACACTGATTAAAAAATGAATTTTATTTCCTGCTCGTCAGGCTACCGAGGCATCTACGGCGAATGTCTGAATCGCAGAAATGTTAGGACAACAATCTTATGGCCAGATATAGGTCACTTGAACATATCGCACCGCTACACCACTAACCAAAAGACGTTTGAATGGTCAAAAACCTGAGAGTCCAGAACAAAACAGGGTTCAGTAAAGAGACTAGGTAAATTATGCCTTATTGGCAAAGGCTCCTACGAAGAGCGCCTTGTGGTAGATATAGATCCCTGTTTTTGAGTGTATGTGTACTTATTTTTGCCCACTAAAGACAATTTCTATTCCTTCAAAATGATAGGAAGTGATGTTCCTGCTTTATGCACTAAAATAGTTGTAATATGTATTATATAGGCAATTTTGTTTTACAATTTTAACTACGAATGCTGATTATTGACAGAGTGTCAAATAGGAATTTCAATATTGATAAAGTAGCAGTCGCGTTCATTGCGTAGATCGAAATTTCAAAGAAATTTTATAGACCGACAAGTATAGCAGATTGTTTTATCGAATTTTTGTTGATGGAATTTAAAAAAAATATATTCAATGACGATTTTCAATCGTGTTACTTCATTTATTCCACAAAAATTCTATTATAAAAAAGGAAGTTTTTAAATACGTTACTTAATAACGACATAGTGGTTAAAATTTAAAATTATTTTCCTTTAACACAAATATTTTAACTGGATATTTTCAAAAAGTTGCATTTGAGAGAATAGCTTTTTAAAGAGAATCAAAATATGTGATCTGAACCAAAATGAAAAACGAAAGAAAACTTTACTTGTACAAGGCAGAGTGAAGTTAAACTAATAGCAAGTTGATCAATATTTCCACGTGACGATTTATCTTTTAATACCAGTTTCGCTACATCTGTACCTACAATATAAATTATAAGACAAAATACTCTGATTAGTATGTTTTATCAAATAGATTTGAAAATGAGTTTTTTATGGTCGATAAATTGATATAATTTTCACTAGTTTAAATACAGTCCAATATTTGCATACATAACATACCGGAGGTGTGTAAAAGACAGGCCACATTTTCGGCTAACCAATCGAATGGCATTGAAGTAAGTTCAGAGATCACAGCAATAGTTTCTTCAGGCGTCCAATGACGTTTAATTGTGCACTTTTTGCAAACTGGTACCAGTTTCTTAAGTTGATAAAGATTAGAAAAATAAACAAGTTTTCAGTTAACTGACCGGCATCAAATATGATTTGCGAAACACAAAACATTGCAATAAAATTCCATGTTTTCAACCGTGTTCATTTAGGCAAAATATTTGATTTTGAATGTTGTCTATGAGTCTATTCTTTGCAGCGAAAAATTATCAGCTTTAAAGGTAAGAATATAATGTTTAAAACAAAATCAAATTAAATATTAAAATCTGCTAAATTAAAATTGAGATATTAAGACGCTGAAAATTTGTATATATGAAAGATGAGCTCTCAGCGTAACGTTAATGAAACACTATTAATAGTAAAGCCTATTTAACCGACCATTATTGCGTCATAATTATTCCCATCTATAATCATTTATTACGATTTTCAGATAGATTTTTTAAAAATGGACATCAGCCGACACAAAATGTACCCACATGGAACCCATATCCATAATTAATTTCATAGATAATATCCACGAAGTTGAATCTCCGCGATTTGCGTTCGCGGGTTGTTGCTTTGCACTATTAGTTTCGCAAAGATCCACATTTGCTTATAACCACTATGCTTTGCTTGATCTTTATCAAAGTAGGCGTTAGGTGATTTGTAATCATTTATGTGTATAAGCACTGTCGATACAAGCAAAACATTACGAATAACAGGAAATATATTTCAACATTTGAATGATATATATGTACTACTATTGTAAAATACGTCGAGCATATTCAGAAATATCGGCATAAATCAAACATACAACAGATACCTCAAGTAATATATATATATATATATATAAAGTAAATTCATCTAGTAGAACGGTTTCGTCCTTAATAGGCAGTTAACATATACTTGCCCAATATGGATCTTTTAGTCGAAAGCAATGCTGGATAGGCTTCACTTTAAGGTAAGACTGGCCACAAGCCAAAGTTGGTATATAACTAAAAGTTGCACGTAGTGTGCGAATTAGGTGGCTCAATGTATAAGTAAAAAATTCTGAAGCAAATATGCCTTGCTTTGAGCCCAGGTTGCGGCAATTCTGGCGGGTAATTGATGAGACCTAAATAATGATGAAACGGGGCTGTTTCATGAATTGCTTTTAATTCCGCATTTAAATTTTAGTGTATACTGACAACATAAATATTAAAATCCTGTCATAAAGCTTTAATTATGTATATATACATATATAAATATATTCTTTTGAAATGCGAGCTTTAAAAAATTCATTATACCCTTCCTGTGTGCAAAAAAAGAAATTTTATCAGATATAAGAAACGTTTCTTTCGCATAGTCTTCTCAAATATCTACTAATGAACATATCTTTATATATAAATAGGAAAGCAAAACAAGATAGAAATATGTGAACATAGAGAGACTGTGAAAAACGAAAACCAATCAATTGCGTGCGTCACATCCAGTTCAAGCTCAATGCTTGTACGTGCTTCTTCTGCATGCATAAATCCGGTTGCAATTTGTTTATCCATAAGGCTTCGTATGTGGCTAGCTCCCTTTTGTTTTTGCGTTTAGTAATTACGTTGAATGCTACGTCTGGAGAACATACGTGCGATGTTTCGATGATGTGTTGCGCAATAGCAGACTTGTATTCACCATTTGATTTAAAACAGGCGTTTAAGTTACAATGTTCTCTCATTCGAGTAATTAACCATCTGGTCGATCGGCCTACAACAATGCGAACAGTTGGTTCCATAAATACCAGACCAGATCTCAGACATCACTTTGCAATATAGCGAGAAAACCTTTACATGCAAACAGGCACACACACAGACACAAACGCATACAAACTTACTAATCAGACAAAGAAATAAATAGAAGTAAAACCGGGTGATATGTTGCCATTCACATAATCAAATGAAAACCCAGGATGCATATAAATGAAAGATTTTACAGTGAGTTTTTAGTAGTCTCGAAATAAATGGCCATTATCCACTTTGTTATTAATGTGTTTTTTCTTCCTAATAAAATGTATACTGTGTTATATTTGAAGGCGATGTACATAGTATATAAATAAATAAATAAATATAAGTTATATATAACACACAGTTAAAGCACTATTAGTGTAAATCAATCAATCAATCAATTTATTCCAGTAATTATAATTGTCACCAAGGAAATATTTTGCTTTCGATATATGGGACTTCAATACGCTGAGCATTATATTAATATATTACTAAAGTTGTTTTTATTGTTGGTTGCGGGTGTTTAAGTTTAGTGCGATCTGCTTATGAATAAATAAATAAATTATATCATTATTTGCAGAATAATCCGAGATTTTGTTATTCCTATTATTAACTTTGTTTGGTTAATCTCGATTGCACTCATTTCGTTATTGCGTATTATTCCTGCTAAAGGAAATAATTCATAGTATGTTGTTTACGTTTATACAGAGATGCAGAATATATATGCTTTGTAAACGTAATTATGAATGGATATATATATATATATATATATATATATATATATATAATGAGGGAGGAACTTACGGTTGCCTATATATACACAATATAAATGGTCTGTAAACGTGTATATGAACAGATATTTTCGTGTGTATTTATATAAAATGTTGGTGTACATAAATAAATAAATAAATAAATAAATATATATATATATATATATATATATTGTATGTATTAACCTCGATGTAATGCAGTTGTCTTAATACCTGAAATGAAATATTTACGAAATTTTAATTCACTTCTTTTATATTTATGTTGAGAAATAATAAAAAAGGAAATTCCTAATATTAGTTGATGAAATTGAAAATCGTCTTAAGGAACTTAATTTTCGTAGAGTGAGGATCCCATTATATAACTATAAAATAAAAATAAATATGTCTTCTGATTATTTTTACATTAAATTGCATTAAATTTTAATCAAATGTCAGTAAAATGACATGCAAGTGTACCGATTGAAATCCACCGTAGTAATCTCCATCATCATCAGCATTTGAAATAGACGTTGAACTCATAACTTTATCATCTTCCTTTGTTGTTATTTGCAAAAAACTAGTTATTTGTTTTCCGTGATTGATGCAGTTCTGGTAGAAGTGATGTTGTTGAGACCCATCGGCTTTACATGCGCTACATTGAGAGCCAGATCTTTTATGATCCTCAGGACTTAGTTCTTTATTTTCCCTCGTCAATCTCTTGGGGCTTGAGCGAGCCAAAGGTGTCAAATTTGCCATTGATGCTACTTCTGAATCTAAAATTTTTATTTAAAATTTACTACAATAAGAAATTTTTGAGTAGTGAATTTAAACATAAAGTTAACTTAAAATAAACACCTGTCACGTGAAATATTGCATTGATTATAAAACCGGACCTAACATAACTAAGCACAATTTAATGAAAATTCTGATAGGGATGCATTACTAAAACAATTTTCTTAAATGCTTATAAAACTATACTTTAATAGTATTATTTTTGCGTATTTGTATTCAACATATTCCTTTATCTGCGTAAAAATCATAAAGACATTATTAAATTATCACATATGCCCAATAAGACATACAAGTTCTTACATACTTGCATGTTACAAGTTAGATTTGTTAAATAAAATACCTTCGCGCCATTTAGTTTTTAAAAGTAAATTGAATACCAAAAATATTAATAATTCCACAAACATTTTCATATTAACATGCAAAAAGTCTGCACTGCCGAAGGGGTTGAGCGACGCAACTTGCCTTTTTAAAATGTATATGAAAAATGTTCTTATAATGATATCTTAGGATAGTTTACGTTCGTCTCATAATACTATGAAACGGACACAAATTGATGCTTTGTGCTTATATAATTCTCTGAATTATAAATTTTTACCACATAGCTGCTTCTTAACTTATAGAACATGAATAAGGCAAATACGTACGTAGAGAGTTTATTTACACATTATGCATGACTAATCTCATAAAACATTAGATTATATAAAATCGAGAGGCTAGGCGACAACCATGTATACATGAAAATATAAATAGAGGTATACTTTTCACAAACGTTTGGTTCCAGAATAACCGCTGAAAATAAAACAGAATTAAGCAAATCTGCCATTGAACTCTGCTTGCTGTTAGATACAAGAAATTTGACCTATTAAAGTGTGTCTTGGTTATTTAAATTAGGGTACAATGCGAACAAGGGCATGATATCAAAAATAATTTTGCTAAGACTTGAGATTGATCATCCACCATCTATGCGGCTGCGCTATCGATCGGAGTTTCTTGGTAGCCTACGAGTAAATGTCGCTATAGAATATCGCTTCCACTAAAGTAGTCAGCGTTTGATAAGAAGGTTCACCAATGAATTCATAAAATAATGGCAGAACAAAACCTTTCCTTTGCAAAATTTTCTCATCATTAATTTCTTCTGACCTCAGCTGTGAATGATTAAAAATACAATGAACGCATGTTCCAATTGAGAATGCTATCCAGTTTCTAGCATAAATAGCAGATTGTCGAATAAGTCAATTATGTATTAGGTGTTGCGCACCTAGTAACAAATTAGTTCAACTATGACCAGAAGGATAAACTGAAGACAGCATGAACGAAATGTATAATCTCGTGCACATTCGTTTCGTCCAGATCTTCACTTTGCAGACGCACAGTTGATGTGGGTCGCTGGTGATCCTGTTAAGTATCTTACATTTAGAGGGTGTGAAATTCATACCGAAAGACGGAATAAAGAGTACAAATTTATTCAGAGTGCCTGAGCAGAATAACGATTGTCGAATAATAATACAATATCTTATACATAATCAAGTTCAACTAATCTACCACCAGAAAGAACTTCGATGCGTACATAGTTAAAGTATGGAAAAATATTTTTCATAACATCATCTGTTACAAAATTAAACAAAAATGGGGAATGTAGACAATTTTGACGACAATTACTGATGGTAGTAATATTGTGTGCTAATCCATTGTAGACTTTAATATGACCCGAAGTGTTTGTGTGGAGAGCGCGTATAATATTTACAAATTTAGTGAGCATACATCAGATGAACTGTTATGGTAAGTATTAGATAACATAAACTGGCACGTAATTATGGCCACAAATACAAATAAGATAGAGCTTGTATTGAATAAAATTCGTTCATAATATTAACTTGATGGATGTAAAAAGATACAATTCTGTTAAAGCAAACGTTTAAAAATATTATATAGCGTATCAAATGAAATAAAATCTAGAGAGAATGACGTGAATGATGTCGATTGAAAAATATTTTGGCCCAATACTTAATTGAGTTGTAACAAATGGTAGGAAATGTCGTTTGAATATTATATTGGGAGAAACGGTGAATAATAGTTTCATTTATAACACTGATTCATTTTCTAGTCTATTTATATATGTACAAAATCTAATTTAAAATTGAGGTTGCAATAATTTAATTAGCATTATTATCTATTAATTATTATTTTTGGAAAAAACCTCCTTATATTTAACTGTCATTTGAATGAAGTATGAAGAGATTTTTTTTTTGACTTTTCTTTAATGGTATTCTTAAAATGGCGTTTGATTTAGATTTATTATTATTTACTTTCTATTTAATAATAGATATGTACTAATTAATTTTTAATATAGTACATCATGTTAATTAACTTCGGTCAACTTTTGACATTTTTTTCATCTTATATTATTTGTTTTTTCGTTTCAGCAGTGTAATAAGTTTTAGTCAATTTTATTTCAACATAAATTTACTTAAAGTTCATTGATATTACACAATCTTAATTTTCCGTTTATTAGTGTCTGAATTCATATAATTAGTGGGTTTATAGAAAATAAAACTACGTAAAAATTCGTTCGGATTTTTCCTGAGCGAGTCTTGTATGGACTATAAACCTTCATTATTTTTCTAATTTATCTCATTTGCCTTTTTTTAACAAATACGTCAAATTAATACCATAGTGTTGGCACTATTAACAGACTCGGTATATAGATTAAGTACAGTGAGTTAGCTTTGAAGTCGCATTGTCGAAGATTTTATATGAAGTTAGTTTGCAGGTTTACACATTAGTATAGGAGATTGTACCGTCATATGTTCCCACATTGCTCACCCTAAAATATACTGGGTAGTGGGCGTAATATCGGCCCCCGCTGATGAGACGCTAGTAAGCATAAAACGAAAATGCACGAGATTAAACTTTCTGTTCATGCTGTCTTCGGTTTATTCTTCTGGTCATATTTGAACTAAATTTCTACTACTTGCGCAACACCTAATACATAAATGCATATGTATTAGCTCTCCGACACAAACAGTATTTATTTTATATATTTTACTGAATATTATCATGATTATCGCGAAATGTGATAGCTGATATCGATCAAGACCAGAGTGTATGGATTTACTGGAGTAACAGGTGTTCAGAAATAGTTGTAATTCGCAATTTTGGTGAACTTTACCATAAATTGAAATCCATCGTGTTGGTACCATGTACCGACTTCGCAACTATAGTGTTAGTATCCTGTACCTTGGCGGTACCAGAATATAGGTATCGGGTACTGGCACAATAACCGTAGTTTTGGTACGCTTTACAGACTCGGTATATAGATTATGTATGGTGAGTTAGCTTTTAAGTCGCATTGTCGAAGACTTTATATGAAGTGAGCTACTCTAATGCAGGTTTATACATTTGTCTAGGAGATATTACCGTCCTATTTTCCCACATTTCTCACCTATATATACATGTTAAAGGGCGTAATACCAGTTCCTACTGATGAGTCGCCAGTAAGCACGAAACGAATCTGCACGAGATTATACTTGGAGTTCATGCTGTCTTTGGTTAAACACATTATACATAATTGCGTATATTTTAGTTCTCCGCCACAAACAGTATCTAACTTAAACAAAAGGAATAATCTTATGTAAATATGCGCTCCCTGCTTGCTGATGACTCATCAGTAGAAACCGTCACTTTGTTTGAAATCCATTATTTTATTGGTTAAGAATTTTAGTTAAGTTTTACTGTGCTTTCTTCTTTATTCATGCGTATTCAAGCAGTTATTAAATCAACAACATATAAAGTCTTTGACAAGGTGACATTAAAGCAAGTTCACTTAATCTAATGAACCATATCTGTAAATGGTAGCAATGCCATGGTTTTAGAGATAGGCCAAACATCACCAAAACTGAGATTAACGACTAATATTGAACAACTGCAACTCCAAAACATCCTTGAACACTGGCCCGATAATAGTAGCGTGAATATTGTCTAGTCTAATGGGATACATCCATTATCCCTTTTATGTGAAACCTTGAGTTGCGTGTTAAATGGTTAGTGACGGAGTGAGGGCATGGGTGCCAGGCCGAAAGAACATATTTCAGCAGCCTGGGTTAGCAGCTATCTATGAGAAAGTGAACCACAAATACAAGCAATCTCCACTATGAATAAGCAACGTAGTGTTCTTTAACAACCCACATATGGCTATGAAAAATATAAAATATAATGAATCTTTATTGACCGTCGCATAATGGTCGCTTTAACTAGTGATTCATGCAGAGTGGATATGCAAACTCAGGCTGATGCATCATCTTTATTTACGATTCAGCATTTTTTCCTTTTATTTTCTCTTAACAAGCTATTATAATCATCTTCTTTACTTTTATTTCTTAGTTCAATAGATTTAGCTGTGAGGTTTTGTCATGTTTATGATACGACACAGTCAAAACCGCGAGGAAGTTGTATTGGCTATGTCGTCTTGCCTTAAAGTTTACTTGGCCATAATGGTGGCATATAGATGTTTACTTTGCCTCAATTTTTTGCGTTATTTGTGTAAATATGCCCGTATTAACTAGATCTCCCCTTCATAAATCACTGTAATAATATTTTGTCTTAATTATTATTTATAGCATCACGTATACAAATTTTTTACATTTTTATTATCTAAAAATTATTCTTTATTTTAATGGTCATACAGCAATGAAGCTGTCCATGATGACAATAATAATGATTGATCGAAATCAGTTTGAACATTTCAAAGTGATTATGATAGTATTCAATAAAACATAATATTTATGTATTGTTTGGTGAGGAGAACTAATATTTACCTAATTGTGTACCATATATTACATACCGAGTAACACATTATTTTATATATGACCAGAACGATATATTAAAATCAGCATAAACAGAAGGTTTAATCTCGTGTACAGATAGGTGTAATGCTTACTGGCGACTGTGATGGAAACACAGAGACGTAATTCTTTAAAAATTATCTTTGTTCAGTACGGTTGTTATTTTCAATTTAAGTTGGAATTTGATTATCTTCAAAATTATGGTTTTTGTAACCTTTACAAGTTTTCTGTTATTTAAAGTGAGTCGGCATTAAAATCTCATTGCCAAAGAATTTATATGAAGTTGATTCAGATACTTCTTGAATATACATACGTATGGTAGATTGCACTGTCTAACTGTTACACATTTCTTGACCAAATATATTATGCGTTTCGTGTGTAATGCCGACTCCTAATGATGATTCGCTAGTAAGCAAAAAAACACATGCTTAAATAAAATTATACTTAACTTCATGCTAATATTGGCATATAACTTTGGTCCTATTAGAATTAAGTTTTTACTAATTACGTA
This sequence comes from Eudiplozoon nipponicum, assembly GCA_029291075.1. Lineage (NCBI taxonomy): Eukaryota > Metazoa > Platyhelminthes > Monogenea > Mazocraeidea > Diplozoidae > Eudiplozoon > Eudiplozoon nipponicum. The sequence continues at coordinate 54,292 of JAQBSW010002016.1, read as the reverse complement.
ATACCTAATAGATAATTCGTAAAATATGGTTATAAGAAGAATAATTACTCAGGTCTCCTTAATTTCAAGTCAAACACTTCTTAAAGTCTAAAAATGTGTATCTTACAATCAACGACAATTAGAAGCCTCAAGCAGACAGATATTAAACATGGGGAGACGTAATTAAGCAGACGTCGAGAAATATATAGGTGTTAAAGTCTAACTACCTATGTTAATGTAAGCAACAATTATAGATATTTTAAGAAACTTTAATCCGATATAGAAGTATGGAATACTGATAGAGCAAAGAATTATCGTTGGATCATGGTAATAACGGACCTCAAGCAAAACAGGAAAGTAACATTAAAAGCATTATAAAACAACAAACGAATTGTTTTGAGACAGTCCGTTATCCTGGGCAGTAAAATTCCTAAAGAAAATGTGGAAATTAAATTCTTAAACACATCAGTATTTTATGAAATTTTATGTGAAATTCGGAAAATCATGTATATGGGCGAAACCACGCGCCAAATTAAAATAACAAGAGGATTATATAAAACTACTTATAAACATTGACATGTTAATAAGTATGATGTAGTATATCATTCGGTAGAACCTTGACATACAATTAACTATTACTGATATCGGCGTATATCGATATTCAGTCGTAACAAGACAATACTTGTGATCAGGGATATGTTTAAAATTAACTCGAGAGCGATAATAAACACAAGAATCTATTTAAAATGTGGCTCTAATTCATGTTAGAAATTGATGACTGCACAAATCAGATAGGAAATTGGCTCCAGTAAAAATTAGGAATAGTGAATTATTATCTCTTTAAATGTGACAAAAATTTATTACTTTTTGATCAATTTTTAATATTAGTTACAGTACCACAATTTACATAATCATTCTTCATTTTTTGTGGCCTATTTGAATTTAAAGCTCTTATTGTGTGTAACATCTACTGACGAACTTTTATGCCAGTGTTCACCTTTCATTGTCATACTGCTAGGATCTTTTATTGAAAAAGTAATTTTTTGAATGTCTTTCATGTATTTTAATTTTACATCCTAATTTATTTTGTTATTCACTCATTATCGTTAGATAATTTATCCTTACATGATTTTACTAAAGGTGTATATAATTTTTATTACTTTTACTTTACCGTTACAATAGACGACAGCCTTAGGTACATTATTTCACATGATAAAAATACAAATTACCTCAGAATCATGATGTTATCAATACAGTTAGTGGATAAGCAACATACAAACATCTAGCTCTAAAATTTACCCGGCGGAATGCGAAGGTAAATTTACATTAAGACAGAGCAATCTAACATTTATGGATTAGCACGAGTATTTTATAACATTTTAATGATGGCTTGATCGTTATAGACATACAAGCATACGCGCTAACCTTCGATTTAGTGAAACGTATATAATTTTTATGAGATCAGCAAGTGTTAAGTACATATGAAGTCGTTTGAAAAATCAACACGTTTTATCGATTTTTATATTTTTTTGAGATTAGTGGTCGGTTGACAAAGGTATTCATCAATAAGTAACGAAATACCTCGAGAGCAAATGGTTTCAAGAATCTTAATAATCTGGTTCAGAAAAACAAGGACCATATAATAGTGCAATATTCGGTTGCGTAAAACAATTTAAAAATGTAAATTTACATTTATTGACACGAATTTGATATTAAATTACTCGAAAAACGAATTTTGATTTATATTCTGTCTGTTTTTGTTAGTGATTTTGGTTAGTTGTGACTAAATAGAGCGAAGTTCTGAAGAAGACTGCCGGCATGGTCAATCAAATATTTGAAAGTCAACAAAGCATTGACATATTGATTGTCAACTTATTATGATGAGCTTTCCATTGAAAAAGATATCCGTATCTGGATATCGAAAATTATGGAACAAAAATCAGGAAGACAGTGGATGCAAACAAATCGGATCGTAACCCGTTAATCAGGTAAAAAGCATTGTGTTGTCAAAAATAAAATGCAGAAAAAATTTAAAGGAATAAAAATTCTTATATATTATTGGTTGATCATAATTATTATGAAACTGCAATAAGTGATGTCGATAGCGGCTAGAGTATGGGGCTTTTGCTAAAATTAAAGGTATTCAGAAATGGTGATATTCTTTTTTTCTGCAAAATTTAGTCCATCGACAAAATGATAGTGTTGGTATCATATACAGCTGCAGCTTATATTATTTATGGAGAATATCAATTGAAGTTGCACTGTGAATGAGTATAGGCCATGTGGATTTTAATATTGCTCCAAACGCATCGTCTAATTGTCCGATCGCATATAAAATGGATTTTGAACAAAATTAAACATTTTTCTTTATTTATCATTCTAGTCTTTTATGAATGAACATTTCATTAGGTAGGCCATGCCTAATATCCAGAAGCAAAAATGTTATTATTTACAAAATAGATTGTATAAGTATTGCAGAAAAGCAATATCTGTAACTATTTGAGTTTGCGTAGTTAAAATATTTTTCAAGCAAGAAATATGAAATAATAAAAAAAGAAAAAATAAACGGTCAGCATATATTTAAACTAAATGAATTCTTTTCTTTTATTTTTCTAGTCAATCAGTTAAAAAGTTGAAGCGAAAGTACTTTTGTAAAATATACAATTGAAAAAATCATACATAGGAATAAAGGACTAACTTACCTGAAAGATAATAAAATAGACAAACGTTAAAATTCCAAATTGTAATATTTATAAATAAAATCATTTCGATTTAAATCTCGCTATCAGGAGAATTTACCAATTATTTAAGTAAAAAAATCAAATTGTAATACAACGCAATTAGTAAATATATGGTTTGCATTAGCTTATAATGATTAAGTTTGATCAAATTAAATAATCTAGCTAACTTGAAATATAAAATGCCTTCGTATACGATTATAATTTTTGTCAATATTATTTTGTTCTTTAGGAAAAATATGTCATTTTATCATTCATCTTGACGAAATAGCGCCTGGTAATTTATTTATTAATTTCTTACCAAAAAATAATTCATGGTTATCATTATTGTAGTTATAATCTCTCTCAGCAATTAAATGATCAGGTTGGAGGGCCAATGCTTGAATAACACTGCCCAATTCTCCAAAGCAGGCATTCAACTGCCTATCGTCTGCTGCTGTGTTCTCGCACATAATTTGCCACATAAGGCGACCTGAGGAAAATGTTAGAAGTTACAATAATTATACCAAATTAATGATCAAAGCACAAAGCGTTTCTGTACGATTGTCTTTAAAAATATGTGAATTAAATTTTGCTACATAAAAACTAACCTAATAAAGATTGTCACTACGATTGAACAAACGACAAATACAGACAAAAATAATTCTGTTAATCTATAAAGATTAAAACGAACTATAAAATGTAATAGGATTACATATATGTGTTTCAATAATTACATTTTAGAGGACATATGGATGTAGTTTTCGCAATATAAGTTTTAGTTGTATCATGTTAATTTCATTCATATTTGCTTAAACGTCATAACAAATCGAAGAAAAAACCAAGATCAAAAACCAATATATGATTTGTATTGAGATATAAATAGTGTACGGAAGTATTAATTTATTATACAGTACATATATACAAAACAGTTAAAAAATTCATTTTCTTTTCGTCAGAACTCAACTCGAATATAGTATCTGGTATTTCATATACTTATTTTTTTGTCAATCAAGGAGAATAAAGTTTGATTAGAAACGTCCATTATACAACATCCAATAGGAAGCGAGAAAATACACACTGAGGCACGCGGACACACATTAACAACTCACCAGTTTATATTTAAATCAAGTAAGAACTTCGTTGATTTACTTAGCTGAAGATTAAGGATGCCATATACAAAGGCTTCCACTGCTTGTAAAAATTGTTTGTTTTTTCCCTTAAAGAAGTCTTGAAAATCCCCCTGATTTGAAATTTTTATTTCCTAAAAAATGTGTACAGTTATTGTATTGGGCTAGACCCTCCTAAATATCACATTGAGCAGCGATATCATTTGTATAAATAAGCAGTATATGTGATTGACGTTAGTTGTTCAATGTTTTTCAACTGGTTAAATACAATTTATTTAGCATTTATATCACGATTGCAAACTTGATTTAAATTATTCTTATCACCATCCGGCAATCAATCATTATTTAATTGAATTACTACTATATATGTGGCGAAATGTGCAAAAAATTGATGTGCATGACTGCTTAGAAATTGTGCAGACGACATTTCCACTGCAGTACAATATATGAGAGATTAGTAGAGGTGAGAGCCGCGTTTTTAATTTATCGTCCTTTATATATGCGTTGCAGTTTGATCCTCGCTAGTCAGATTGCCAAAGTGCTCTGATGTTGATCTTGGAAGGTAAATACTCTTCAGGCAGTGCGAATGACGATAGTTTTGCTGTTGTTCGACCGGTATAATGCAATTGGATTTGTGTTCACTTTAAGCTCGCAAACTTGATTTAATTAAAGGTATTACCATCCGGCAATCCAACATGATTTATATATATATATATATATATATATATATATATATATATATATATATATTTATGATGTCCATTCCTTTTTAATTTACCACAGTATTCTCATAATTAGGAAAACACAAATAACAAAGTGGATAAAGGCCATTTATTTCGTGAATACTAATCATCTCTTATACAATCATACCCAAAATGTATAAATATGTATGATTGTATAAGAGATGATTAGTATTCACGAAATAAATGGCCTTTATCCACTTTGTTATTTGTGTTTTCCTAAGTTATAAATAATATATATATATATATATATATATATATATTCTTATAAATAGGAAAACAACACAAATAACAAAGTGGATAAAGGCCATTTATTTCGTGAATACTAATCATCTCTTATACAATCATACATATTTATACATTTTGGGTTGTCCATTGGTTATGCTAGTCGGTGACAAATCTGACTCGTTATTACTGCTGTTTCTTGTTTTGACTAGTTGGTGAGTGTGTATGCGTTTGTGTTTGTGTTGTGTATGCGTGTTTGCATGTAAAGGTCATTCTCGCAGTATTGCGAAGTGATGTCTGAGATCTTGTCATTATTGTTTTGATAGCTTGAGAATTAACCATTTGTGCGCATTGTTCACTGTTACATATACAAGTGCTATTTTTCCCAGTATAGTTGATCGTTTCACCTCGTTGCGCAAAGGTCGTTTCGCGTGGTAACAACGCCAGTGTTGATTGCAGTGTTAAACGCTCACATTGTTTGGAGACTTCTGTCATCGTATGCGCCTCTGTTATTTCCACTTCAGTTTGTTGCCAATCCGATTGTACGTTTGTTGATTCTAGTCGAGGGACGGTTTGTTCTTGGCTGGATACTAGTAGATTGTTGTTGAATTTTGTTATTCTTGGCCAGTCGATAAGGATATCATGTTGATGAAACTTTTGAATATTAAGGTCAGGTGCTTGTTGTTTTGTGTAAAGGGCTTCATAAATAAATAATAATTTTTCTGATTTTGCTTTATGTAGAATTGTGAAATTTGTCGAATTGCCAGGATGACCCGTTGCCAATATATGATCGGACAAATCCATACGACTTGCCACACCCGACAAAGGATCAGGAATTGTTATACTTGAAGCCGACGCTTATAGGAAGTCCATGAACGATCAATCTAAATTTAAGCATGACATCAAACAGAAAGATGATTCAACAAACATCGAATCAAGAATTAATGCAATTTTGAAAAAGATGGAAAAACACGTTCTAACATCGATGGCTGACTCCGAGATTAGATCAAAACTCACAGAAGACATCCAAAAAGCAAAACCCGTCGGAACAAACACCACAAGATTTTACGGCAAACCAAAAACTCATAAAGCCGTGACAGCCTCAGGAGCTCCCTCGATGCGGCCCATTATGTCAATGATCAACGCTACACAACATAGCAAATGAATTGAAGGGGAAGAACATCCTACAGAATAAAATGGTCTCGCTTGACGTCTCATCCTTATTTACAAACATACCACTGGATAAGACAACGGAGATCTTGTGTGACCTCATCAAAAATGAGTTTTTTGACTTCCCCATAGACACCAATGACATCAAAGACCTCATATTAGCATGTACTAAAAACGTGCAATTTACATTCGAAGGGATATACTACCGTCAGATCAATGGTGTAGCTATGGGAAGTTGCATCGCACCCCTCTTGGCAGATGTATACATGTATCACCTGGAAAAAACGAGCCCAAAAGGTATAATTGACCAGTGCGCACTCTACAAAAGGTATGTAGATGATATCTTGTTGCTCATCTCAGAAGCAGCAGACCCTTCCGAAATCCTCAAACAAGCAAATGGAGTCGATCCAGACATCAAATTCACTCTCGAGGTAGAGAAAGACGACAGTTTTCCCTTCCTTGACATCAAACTCACTCGAGAAGCAAACGGGGATTTGACACTGGCCATACTTAGAAAATCCACTTTCACCGGACAATACATTCACTACAATAGTAGTGTGCCAAAACCCCTTAAAAGAAACGTAGTAAACAACCTAGCAAACAGAATCAGGAAGATCTGCTCTGAATACAAGATTGAGGAAGAACTGGGCTACCTCAGGAAAATTTTGCTAATGAACAACTACCCAGAGCAAGTATTTATTAGGTGTTGCGAACCTAGTAACAAATTAGTTCAGTTGTGACCAGAAGGATAAACCAAAGGCAGCATGAACGGAAAGTATAATCTCATGCACATTCGTTTCGTGCTTACTGGCGACTCATCAGTAGGAGCCGGTATTACGCCCTTTAACCACTATATATTTGGTCAAAGAATGTGGAATAATAGGACAGTACAATAACTACCCAAAGCGTTTCATTGATGTCAACATCAGACCACAGCAGATTCGTACTAGAGAGGATACCGTCAAGCAGGTTTTCCTAAACTTACCATTTAGAGGCGAAGTACCAGCCTCAATAATTGCACGGCGGCTGAAAAGAATAACTAAGGACAACGTTCCCAGTGTTAAAGTTAATATGACATCTAGTACACAGAGAATCATGAGGTTCGATGCCAAAGATCAATTGCCAATTCTCTCCAAATCATTCATAGTCTACAAATTATCATGTATGTGCGGTAGCACATGTATCGTACGTACGGAGAAGCAATTGATAAGCAGAATCCAGCAACATTTGCCACAGAAATTAATTAACAAAGACTTGGCACTGTCAGGAAAATCAGCTATTTCCGATCATATATTGGCAACGGGGCACCCTGTCAATTCGACAAATTTCACAATTCTACATAAAGCAAAATCAGAAAAATTATTATTTATTTATGAAGCCCTTTACATAGAACAACAAGCACCTGACCTTAATATTCAAAAGTTTCATCAACATGATATTCTTATCGACTGGCCAAGAATAACAAAATTCAACAACAATCTACTAGTATCCAGTCAAGAACAAACAGGCCCTCGACTAGAATCAACAAACATACAATCGGATTGGCAACAAACTGAAGTGGAAATAACAGAGGCGCATACGGTGACAGAAGTTTCCAAACAATGTGAGCGTTTAACACTGCAATCCACACTGGCGCTGTTACCATGTGGAAATGATAAATTTGCGCAACAAGGTGAAACGATCAACTACACTGGGAAAAATAGCACTTGTATATTTAACAGTGAACAATGCGCACAAATGGTTAATTCTCAAGCCATCAAAACAATAATGACCAGATCTCAGACATCACTTTGCAATACTGCGAGAATGATCTTTACATGCAAACACGCATACACACACACACAAACACAAACGCATACACACTCACCAACTAGCCAAAACAAGAAACAGAAGTAAAAACGAGTCAGATTTGTTACCAATAGCATAATCAATTGAAAACCCAAAATGTTTAAATATGTATGATTGTATAAGAGATGATTAGTATTCACGAAATAAATGGCGTTTATCCACTTTGCTATTAATGTGTTCTGTATTCCTAATTATAAATATACTGTGTTAAATTAAAATCGCATGGATATTATAAAGAATATATATATATATATATATATATATATATAAATCGTGAAATCAGAATGTTCATGACTGTATAGAAAATTGGCAGCCGACATTTCCAGTCGAGTACAATGTATGCGGGACTACTAGAGGTAAGAGCCGCATATCTAATTTTGCTTTCCGTATAATCGCATTGAGGCTTAATCCTCACTAGACAGTTTGCCGTCGAGCTCTGATTATGAAAATGGAAGGTGAAAACATGGCAGTACGTACTACTAACGATAGTTTTGCTACGTTGTTCAATTGGTTAAATACAATAGGCAATCAAACATGATTTAAATATATTACTTATATATGTGTGGCTAAATCTGCGGAAAGTTAATGTTCATGACTGTGTAGAAATTGGGCATCCGACATTTCCAATCGAGTACAATGTATGCGAGACTACTCGAGGTAAGACCCGCGTATCTAATTTTGCTTTGGGTATATTTGCATTGAGGCTAAATCCTCGCTAAACAGTTTGCAGTGGGGCTCTGAATATGACCATGGAAGGTGGAAATATGGCAGTACGTACGACTAACAATAGCTTTGTTATGTTTTTCGACTTGTTAAATACAATAGACTTGGTGTTTGTATGAAGGTCTCAAATTTTATTTAAAAATTGTATATTTTGTGTTGTGCACTTTATAAAAAATTAATTCAAATAGGATCTGAAGGATAAACCAAAGTCAGCTTGAATGGAAGATATAATCTATTGTCATTAATAAGAACCGGTATGGATTGGACAGAACCTCCATTAACATATCGCTGTCCCATTTTCTCAAAAGCAAAATATAAAAATAATTTATCTTCGGAATAAATAATAATTGCCCCGAAGAATTTCAATTTCAGAAACTGGCACTGTTCAAAGCGACTTTATTCTAAAAAGGCTATTCTGGAATGTTCGTTGAAGAAAACATAAAATATGAGCAACGAAAAGAAAGCAATGAAGACGCACCCAACCAAGTGCTAAAATGCCAGTATACCTTTTAATGGGAACGCACCATCCGAAATATTTACTATAAAAATTAAAAATACAGTGACTTTGAATGCCTAATTCACAATTGATGTTTGTTTATATAACAAAACGCCTGCGAAACTTAAATGTAATGGATAAGCTCTTTGCAATCGACCAGTCTAATATTATCAAATCCCAAAGATTCTCAGTGCTTTATGTAGGCCAGAAAAGCTGTTAATAAAGAAGCAATATCCAAGAGCATTTTAGATTACACACAGCTGGGATAAGGAAGAAAGTTTTTGTAAAAACTGAACTCATTGTTTATAAAAAGAGTAATCCACGTCAGGCGGATTTTTAGGTGTTCTTCAAAGCAAAAAACGAAAAATAACTACGTACAGCGGAGGCAATTACGTGCGATATCATTAAGTTGGTACATTATTTGAATATATACTGGGGAATTGTTTGTGCCTATGTGCGCGCCTCAGCATGTACATTTCACACTTCCTGTTTGTTGTTGTATATTGCATGTTTTTAATCCAACTTTGTCCCTCATGCTTTCCAAAAAATGACTACGAAATACCAGATGTTACAGTCGAGATGATTTATGGAAAATAGAAATTCGCCTTATTTTAACTGTGTTGTATACACCTAGTTTGTATTAACTTTCTACATCCATTCATGATCTATGTAAAAATAAAAATTATAAATGCTTAAAAATGACATCTAATATACATTCTGATTCATATTTAAGCATATTTTTCACTTGTACGGCAAATATTAAACAATATATAAATATAAAAATACACGTTTTGCTGGGTTAAACTACGCTTCTTTGTAAAACAAACATCAATACAACTGAGGAAAGTATATTTTATTATACATTTTAGCAGGATTGATTTACGTGTCTGGCTAAACTCTTAATCGTATAATAAACCAAGTTAAATTTACCTAAAATTCCAGGACTGGTCCTAATTTATCATTTTTCAATGACATCCAAATTTATTTAGGTCAGGGATCAATCGCTCGAGTATTTGGCCTAGAATTATAAAAGTCATAATGTTACTAAGGAAGCCGCATATTGAAATCAATTTTAAGTTTTATGCGTTTGGCCAGTCCTGGCTTCAGACTGGTCCACGTTAGCATCACTTTTAAATGAAAGTTCCAATTAGTTGAAACTTATGTGTAAAATGATGTCAACTACGCTCCAACTCAAGGCAAGACTGAGAGAAAACATAAGGTGATTTATAAAAGAAAATTGCTGCTAATGTGCGACTCAGATAGTGCAGCAAATGAGTTGTGACATTCTTAAGTAAATATGCCCCAAGACGAGCCGCGGTCGCAACCAATCTAGCACATGCTTGATGAGTTCCCAATAAGGAAAATACCAGTCAACTTGATGAATTGCCTTTGCTACCTTACGCAATATTTAGCTTATGCTTACAACATCTGTATAATAAAATCCTATCAATTTACTTTAATTGAGTCACATTTCTCTAGATGACATGGTGCTTGTTCTACAAAGAGAGATTTAAGGTGACCAGTTGTAACTTTAGGAACGTAGCGATGCCAAATAGACCCCACTTGATAAAAATACGCAAAATATAAAGTGGTATTTAATTTCATTTGCGGGTAGTGCGTGACTTTTCTGGTAGCGTATTTGATTTACAAGCCTCTCAGTTTAATGTGCCCTGATTCTAGTCTTGGTCGCGGCAATTCTGGCAAGTTAATAATGATTTCCCTATTCAGATGAAACCTTCCTATTAGATAAATTTTAATTTATATCTTGTGCAATTGTTAGCTTGTATTAATCACATAATTATAATGTGATCCTGCCAAAATACTTTAATTAATTGTTCCTATTCAATGTGTATAGTATCTGTGCTATAATGACACATTGCATGTGTTGAGTTAGAAATGTTGGTCAAAAGTAATGCTACAAATGCCCAACCGGAATGGAAGACTAACAAAGATATCAGATGATAAATATCTGAAAAGCGTAGGTAGTGAATTGCTTGGATGTTTAATGGTTGAGTCGCATGAACTTCAAGCAAATATGCTTTAATAAAATGTATGCAAAATCTATGAAGTTACTCAAAACTATATGCAAAATTCCTGCTAGCTTGATATATTATAGTACTCGTAGAGTTATGAGACGCAAACTTAAGCACAGTCTAAAAGCCGATCTTGAATCCTTTTGGAGCAGAAAGGCTGAAGAGATGGAAGAGGCGTTTACCTTACGTAAAAGCCTATGTTTGTTCCATCTAATTCGCTTACCAGGTCAGAGAAATTTTAAACTTGACGAAGCTATAAATGATACTAAAAACAACCTAATAACCGATTAAATGTGTTGTCATGATAGGTGGGTTGAACACTTCAATGGGCAATACACTATGCATAGGTGAGCTTATCTTCTTCCAAAGTAAATTCTAATTTTCGTCATCAAGACCGGTTAGCTTTACTTTAAAATAACTTCAAGTTTTTTGTCGGAAGGACAGTTGTTTGAGTTTACTTACATCTATTAGAGGTTTATTCTTATTTATTTTCCCGGAAAATTTTAGTGCAAATCTACAAAGGAGAAGTGCAAGATCCGAGTTTACATAAGTGTACCAAAAAGAACGACAATCCTATGTGCAATCACACCATTTATAGCTAATTGATGCTTGAGACCAAGGTTTCCGGAGGCTGGAGACGCCATGTGACGCAACGTCTTACACTACGTCTGAATTTTGTGTTGCTTAAATATAATCTATGTTCCGCGCAGCCATCCAACAGCCGTTCACCATTATCGTTGCGCGTCGAGCTCAAGGTGCATCTTTCACCTAAACGAAATTTTGCGTTAATTAGGCATCAACTTGAGCATTCATGTCACATAACCAAGACCCGTCGTAAAGTCCATCCCCTCCTCAACGTGGTACGACGGTGTCAACCATGTCTCGATGGCCGATCGTACATGGGCTAACGGGGCTATGGCGTTGGTGTCACCAGGGCGTGGTGGATTTCCGACCGGCAATCGGATCTCCTATAAAATACCACATGAGCCCGACGACGGCACCATGACTCGGCGTGTGTTCCCCGCCACAAAAGGGTTCAACAGCCACAGGATTACATGGACTCCTGGACAGTACCCCGTACTTCCGAATGGCGAATGAGCTCTCAACAGCCACCGGCAACCATGCAACTTACTGCTGCCTTGCAGACTGCGCTTGGATGTGCAAAGGCTAGAGGTGCGTCCTCGATCAAAAAGCCGAGTGGTGAGGGGACACCACTTGTACCAAATTCCCAAGAAACTCCATGAAATGTCACTGGAGCCGGCTTATCCTCCAAAAGGAGTCAGCCGCAGTAAAGTAAAGTAAGTAATAACCAAGACTATAACTGAGCTTCTAGCTATATTTAGTAAAGAGTTCAGTTCAGAGTAAAACGTGTTCTGCTTTTGTATGTGCTAAAATTGGTAGGAGCATATGCAGAGACAACTTAATGAAAACGATGATTACGGTTCCTGCATTGATTTTAGTGGGTGTATTTAGACTTTCCGCACAAAGTCGGCTATTTACAGGGATTCATTCTAAAAAACAAGCTTCAGCTCGAGCACTCAGGACAATACTGACGTCTCATTTACCGGCTTAAGAAAACTCTGTGGAACCAGATGTTCGAAGCCAATAACGCGTAGATAAGAATGGTGCACCAAGTTCTGTAATGCACATAGGATCCTGTATTCTGGTATCAGATACAAAACAAACATTGATTTCTAATTTATTTAACCTAAATGCAAGAGCTTTTTGTTGTCAAAGCTGTTTTAATGATCGCACACTAAGAGCACCGATGTTAAAACCTAACCTGGGTTTAATGAATGGTTGTCTATTAAAGCTATTTTCGATATTTGGCCATCCATCATTGGGCTCAGTAATAGATCAACACTCACCATATTCATGGTATCTAAAAGAGCCTTATTGTTATATTGAGAAGAGGAAAGAAATGGAAAGTGGGCAGAATCGAAGATGGTGCCTGCAGTAGCCTAATTTCGCTTATCCACCCTGCACGACTCATCAAATAAAGCGACGGCTTTATACTGCTTTAAAATATACGATATTATTCTACTGTCTAGGAATAATGAAATAACCTGGTGATCGAATGAAGTAGCATTTTTAATTATTAGGTTTCACTGAAAATTACATTTTTCTCTAAACCTGAAATTCTGCCTTTTGATTTCTCCATCAAAATTATTGAGTTAGAATTTAAACTGGTTCAAATTTTGGTTCTACTCAGCTATAAATTTATGTAAACGTTTGCTGTAATGTACATATTATACTTACGATAAATGGTGGACCATTATATTTGGATGGAGATGCATGTAGTATATATGAAGTATATAGTGTCGGAGTTTTTCTGAATATAATTCATAATGATATAACGTTTTATAAATTCTGAAGTAGAAACATATATTACCTCTATTTTGGGGTCCATATAGCATAAATAATACGCGTGCTTGTTGGCGAAGTGTACAACCGTAAAGAATTCTAGCTAGCATGTACACACCAGGCCATTCTACTTTAGTGTAATATTTTGACTGGGCTAACTGCGAATGGACCGATTCATCCATACTGCCTTTAGTACTTTCTGTCTCTTGAAAGGAATGGCTATATCCTCGTTGAACTGTTCTAGATGGGAGATTATTTTCATTCGTCGGAGATGGTAAACAGTAGCAATTCTTTCCTCTTACACCACTAGAAGATTTGGCACAGCGTTGCAAATACATTGATTGTTGAAAATGAGATGCTGGTGATGAAGACAATGTTAGATTCCCGCAGCGATCACAGCACCAACAACATGAACGCCAAATTTTACTATCGTTAGTACTACCCACATAACATTCAGAATTGACGAAGTCAAAAGCCGTTAAACTTTCACTTGTTGCCTAAATAATTAATAGCATAAAGATTTCAAAATAGGGAAAATAGTAAATGAATGTTTAATCAGAATTATGACAAATATATACATTTCTTCGAATTAATAGAGATAAAGTATAAAATATAAAAATCATGTAGTTTTCCATTTTTAAAAACAAAAATCAATGAGTTAGGCACTACCGTTATTAAGGATTTTGTTAATATTATTTCATATTGCTATTATTGATGTATACTTCCATGGAAAACTTTAGGAATAAATAAAAAATACAAAAACTAAAAACCCTTTAAGGAAGTTTGTGGAAAAATTAATTTTGAAGGAACCTACTTCAAACAAACATAAGTTAAAATAAAATTATAATTCATGAACATAAATTAGAATTATATTGCTCATAAATAAATAAACGATATTTAGTTATTCTGCGTAATGGGTTGTAAAATAATCTTTGTGTATAAAAAGGAATTAGTCCGGCGTATCATTAATTCCTATTGTTTTGCAAGCTTTCTAAAATGTATGCATATATATATATATATATATATATATATATATATATATATATATATATATATATATATATATATATATACTACTTACTTTACTTTACTGCGGCTGACTCCTTTTGGAGGATAAGCCGGCTCCAGTGACATTTCATGGAGTTTCTTGGGAATTTGGTACAAGTGGTGTCCCCTCACCACTCGGCTTTTTGATCGAGGACGCACCTCTAGCCTTTGCACATCCAAGCGCAGTCTGCAAGGCAGCAGTAAGTTGCATGGTTGCCGGTGGCTGTTGAGAGCTCATTCGCCATTCGGAAGTACGGGGTACTGTCCAGGAGTCCATGTAATCCTGTGGCTGTTGAACCCTTTTGTGGCGGGGAACACACGCCGTGTCATGGTGCCGTCGTCGAGGCTCATGTGGTATTTTATAGGAGATCCGATTGCCGGTCGGAAATCCACCACGCCCTGGTGACACCACCGCCATACCCCGTTAGCCCATGTACGATCGGCCATCGAGACATGGTTGACACCGTCGTACCATATATATATATATATATATATATATATATATATATATATATATATATATATATTGGAACGTCAGGGTCCGATTCGATTGCTACCACAATCTATCGAAATATATTATCCTGTCATAAAAAAGTGACCCTCTTTAAAGAGTTCGACCATCGGCCGGAATAATCTTGGTACTCTGACGAACAGAAAGCGCAAACAGCCATCATATCATTACTCTAAACAAACGCAATTGAAGTTGAAAAATTAGTTGTGTCCGAAATAACGCTAAAACGCAGCCAAATTTCACTTCAGAATAGTATGATCTGATTTTCAGCGGACAGGAATCTATAAATATTCAAGAAATTTCATTGGTTCAAAAAGCTTTCCAAGTAGCGGGAATTGTTGTTGACTATTTTGTACATTTATTTGATAAATATTAAGGAACTTTACTGAGCTAATTTTAAAAACATTGATTTGGAGTTTTTAAGAAACAAAGTAGTTAGTCTTGTACTATTTGTAGAAATAGAATGTTCAGCAACCGTAAGACTAGTACATATGAAAATCATGACAGATTTCGATTATTCAAGTGTCACTAGTCATACTTGTTAAACGAATTCATTGACAAATGGCAAAAGAACGCGGCTCAACGCAATATCCAACTTTGGATCAAAGTTGTCATGATAAGCGTCTTGAAGCGACTTATTTATACATTGTACACATTGAGACATTCTGAGCACAGTTGATGACTGCGTAAAATGTATTTTACTTCTGCTAGAAGCACGATATTGTAAGCGAAGTAAATGTAAAAAAATCATGCATGGGAAAAGATCTACAGCACAAAGGGCAAAACAAAAACACTATTAAAGACGAAGCTGAAGAATTTGGGCGCAGTTACACAAATAAAAAGAAACTTTGACCCATTTGCAGTAGGTTGATAAAGACCAGCATTGAATGTACTACTGGTTGTTGAATCAGTAAAATAAAATGAGCAGAAACGCCATCTATAAATATGGCCAGACCTAACATATTGTACATAATTAAATAAATAAACAAACAATAGTAATTGTTGTAGCCGAGTTCGCATCTATCGCTTTTCATAAATTCCATTGGAAAAGATAGTATTTAAAAAAATTTCGTCTAGCGTAGACTGCTACCTCGATAATATGCTGCAGAGGAATTTTAATGCATCTAGCGAACTTACAACGCGATGGCATTTTTATACTTGGTCAGCATTGCATCCTCAATGTAGCTAGCAGAAATGACCATTTAAATTTAATTATCATACCAAGTTTGAACAACCTTGAATATTTCTGAAGAGACGCTGTTTATGTTCTCAGCTGTGTAATTACACCATTGACGTCTCATCCAGAGCGGAATTTTCCATAAAGATTTCTTAAAAAGATCAACGACTCACCTCATCGCTATTCACGTTTTCCCGTATTTCGCAAAATGAGGAAAATTAGCGAAGTTCGCGGATTGACAGCGCTCGTACACTATTGGTAGATAGGCAACCACTTATTCAGTGAAAATTTTATCTGTAAAGTTACTGGCTGTAAAATTCCAGCTTGGATAAAATATCCTTAACTTATGTAGTAGCTACTGCTTACGAAAGGGCTCAAATGTGATTGGAGTTTACATATATGTTTTTAGAAGAGATTTCTGGGAGGCCTAAACATATTTAAGCTTTACCGTAATGGCGATTAACATTCGATTGTGCATGTTAAATGTTGCACTGTTAATAGACTAGCATTTACATACATGTCTCTGGAAAAAAGTTGCTTCGTTGGTTAATTTACATTTAACATATGCTTACATAGAACACGGTTAGCCCCCTGAGATCACGACTTTAAATTGCATCTAGAAGACAAAAGATAAATTAAGTATATTGATTGAAATCAAACAATGTTTCTTGTATGCTATCGAGTTTTGGATGGGAAGCAATCATCAACTGATTGCCAAAATATCGTTTATCTGGGTTCGCTGATATCACTGTCACATTCGCAAGCATGATGTCGGTGCAAAATGTGGAAATAAATCGTCAGTAATTATGGAAACCCTAGCATAAAATAATCAAAATTTTCCTAATGGACAGATGTTTGTGTTATATGTCGCTGTTAGAGCTAATTTGGATAAAATCATTCTTCCTACAACGTAGTTTCTTCTTGAGACATGAACCTGCTTGGCAGAAGGAAAGAAGTCTTGTTTAACCAGTTTTTCTCTGACAGAATTACATATCGAGCTCCGTCACTTTGCGATAAGTTATTTAGAGCTGATTAAAAAGAATGTCATGAAGCTACAATAAAACGGAGCAATTTTAATACCAGTAAAGTAGCAGTTACACATATTACGAAATATAAATACAAGGATGCGTACATACAAAAGTGTATTCACTTAATTTAATAAATAAAAACATAAATTAAGAATTAAGAGGAATTTGATTATGGATAATACGCCAAAGGATTTTGCAAATTTTTTTCAATAAAATTATTTTCCAGTTTTAAATTTTACAACTTTTAAACTGAAGGAAGGAATGATTTGGCACTCAATGGCCTTTAAAATTTTACATAATATTTGTGCAGCCGTTTTATAATTATTATTTTGTTTAAAAGGTGTTGAAGTGCAAATGCGTGGTGATGTGCTAAGAGTAGAAGTAATAAAAGTTAGTAAGGCAAGTGGTGAATTGAATCGAAATAATGTCCGAGGTCCGGCGACTTTCTCTGATAAATTATGGTTAAATCAGCCTGCTGAATTTTCGGCACAACATTTAAGCATGCAAGTCTACGTATTTTTATTTTTTCCAATTTTTTGGGTTAAACCGATGCCTAAGCCCAAGTAATAACGCAGAATTTCTAAGTTTTCATATTGACCGCATTTCTTCTTTTGTTATATCAGAGAATGATGATAATGGTGATTGTATTAGGAAACTGATTCCGTACATACTTAAAAACATACATACATGCAGTCATATAATAGTAAAATATTTCGATATAATTTGATTTATGTCGTCGGAATTAACGAAGCCTTACATAAGATTGAAATTGAAAATTCATAAACTAGACCGGGTTTGTTCCTATTTGACAAAAGTTAGTAGTTACCTAAATTTCGGCAGCCGGGATTTGAACACTTGCGGTTGACGCAGTCTTTCAACCGATCTTCTGCTAAAGAAAAAGTCCGTTAAACACACTTTACAGCAATTCACCAACTTTTCAGTCTCGCTTTCAGCTTAAAATTCAAACAAGCCATCCACGATTTTCACCCTAAGACAGACACCAATCCACCCGAGGAAGAAATGCTGAAATACTGTTTGATCGCATTATATGATCACATACGTTGTCGGTATGAACGAAATTTAGCATACGATAGCAAATGCAACCAATTACCTTGATCGGTTTGAATTTTATTAGCACACAAATGTATTTCATGTATTGCCAAGGTTGTAATTTAAACTCAACAAAGTTGTTTCAATCTCGAAACGTTTACTCTACGAAAACGAAGCCGCGCATTCCGCGGAATTTAATGATTATATATATATATATATATATATATATATATATATATATATATATATATATATATATATATAGATGTCCATTCCTTTTTAATTAACACAGTATTTTTATAATTAGGAAAACACAAATAACAAAGTGGATAAAGGCCATTTATTTCGTGAATACTAATCATCTCTTATACAATCATACATATTTATACATTTTGGGTTTTCAATTGATTATGCTAGTGGTAACAAATCTGACTCGTTTTTACTGCTGTTTCTTGTATTGACTAGTTAGTGAGTGTGTATGCGTTTGTGTTTCTGTTGTGTACGCGTGTTTGCATGTAAAGGTCATTCTCGCAGTATTGCGAAGTGATGTCTGAGATCTTGTCATTATTGTTTTGATAGCTTGAGAATTAACCATTTGTGTAATTGTTCACTGTTACATATACAAGTGATATTTTTCCCAGTATAGTTGATCGTTTCACCTCGTTGCGCAAAGTTGTCGTTTTCGCGTGGTAACAACGCCAGTGTTGATTGCAGTGTTTAACGCTCACATTGTTTGGAGACTTCTGACATCGTATGCGCCTCCTTTATTTCCACTTCAGTTTTTTGTCAATCCGATTGTACGTTTGTTAATTCTAGTCGAGCGCCTGTTTGTTCTTGGCTGGATACTAGTAGATTGTTGTTGAATTTTTTTATTCTTGGCCAGTCGATAAGGATATCATGTTGATGAAACTTTTGAATATTAAGGTCAGGTGCTTGTTGTTTTATGTAAATGGCTTCGTAGATAAATAATAATTTTTCTGATTTTGCTTTATGTAGAATTGTGAAATTGGTCGAATTGACAGGGTGCCCCGTTGCCAATATATGATCGGAAATAGCTGATTTTCCTGACGGTGGCAAGCTTTTGTTAATCAATTTCTGTGGCAAATGTTGCTGGATTCTGCTTATCAATTGCTTCTTCGCACGGCGGATGAATAGAATAACTAAGGACAACTTTCCCAGTGTTAAAGTTAATATGATATTTAGTACATAGAGAATCATGAGGTTGGATGTCAAAGATCAATTGCCAATTCTCTCCAAATCATTCATAGTCTACCAATTCTCACGTATGTGCGATAGCACATATATCGGACGTACGAAGAAGCAGTTGATAAGCAGAATCTAGCAACATTTGCCACAGAAATTGATTAACAATGACCTGGCACTGTCAGGAAAATCAGCTATTTCCGATCATATATTGGCAACGGGGCACCCTGTCAATTCGACCAATTTCACAATTCTACATAAAGCAAAATCAGAAAAATTATTATTTATTTATGAAGCCCTTTACATAAAACAACAAGCACCTGACCTTAATATTCAAAGGTTTCATCAACATGATATTCTTATCGACTGGCCAAGAATAACAAAATTCAACAACAATCTACTAGTATCCAGCCAAGAACAAACAGGCCCTCGACTAGAATCAACAAACGTACAATCGGATTGGCAAAAAAAACAAAAGTGGAAATAAAGGAGACGCATACGATGACAGAAGTCTCCAAACAATGTGAGCGTTTAACACTGCAATCAACACTGGCGTTGTTACCACGCAAAAACGACAACTTTGCGCAACGAGGTGAAACGATCAACTATACTGGGAAAAATAGCACTTGTATATGTAACAGTGAACAATGTGCACAAATGGTTAATTCTCAAGCTATCAAAACAATAATGACAAGATCTCAGACATCACTTCGCAATACTGCGAGAATGACCTTTACAGGCAAACACGCATACACACTCACCAACTAAACAAAACCAGAAACAGCAGTAAAAACGAGTCAGATTTGTTACTACTAGCATAATCAATTGAAAACCCAAAATGTATAAATATGTATGATTGTATAAGAGATGATTAGTATTCACGAAATAAATGGCCTTTATCCACTTTGTTATTTGTGTTTTCCTAATTATAAGAATATATATATATATATATATATATATATATATATATATATATTTATAATGTCCATGCCTTTTAATATTACACAGTTTATTTCTAATAAGGAAGAAAGAACAAATTAATAACAAAGTGGATAAAGGCCATTTATTTCGTGAATACTAATCATCGCTTATAAAATCATACATATTTATACATTTTGGGTTTTTAATTGATTATGCTAGTGGTAACAAATCTGACTCGTTTTTACTTCTGTTTCTTGTTTTGGCTGGTTGAAGAGTGTGTATGCGTTTGTGTTTGTGTGTATGCGTATTTGCATGTAAAGGTCATTCTCGCGGTATTGCAAAGTGATGTCTGAGATCTGGTCATTATTGTTTTGATAATTTGAGAATTAACCATTTGTGCGCATTGTTCACTGTTACATGTACGAGTGCAATTTTTCCCAGTGTAGTTGATCGTTTCACCTTGTTGCGCAAATCTATATTTTCAACATGGTAACAGCGCCAGTGAGGATTGCAGTGTTAAACACTCATATTGTTTGGAAACTTCTGTCACCGTATGCGCCTCTGTTATTTCCACTTCAGTTTGTTACTAATCCGATTGTATGTTTGTTGATTCTAGTCGAAAGCCTGTTTGTTCTTGACTGGATGCTAGTAGATTGTTGTTGAATTTTGTTATTCTTGGCCAGTCGATAAGAATATCATGTTGATGAAAATTTTGAATATTAAGGTCAGGTGCTTCTTGTTTTATGTAAAGGGCTGATTTTCCGGACGGTGCCAAGCCTCTGTTAATCAATTTCTGTGGCAAATGTTGCTGGATTCTGCTTATCAATTGCTTCTTCGTACGTCCGATATATGTGCTACCGCACATAATTGCACAGCGGCGGAATAAAATAACTAAGGACAACTTTCGCAGTGTTAAAGTTAATATGACATTTAGTACACAGAGAATCATGAGGTTGGATGCCAAATATCAATTGCCAATTCTCTCCATATCATTCATTGTCTACAAATTCTCTTGTATATGCGGTAGCACATATATCGGACGTACGAAGAAGCAATTTATAAGCAGAATCCAGCAGGCTTGGCACCGTCAGGAAAACCAGCTATTTCCGATCATGTATTGGCAACGGGGCACCCTGTCAATTCGACCAATTTAACAATTCTGCAAAAAGCAAAATCAGAAAAATTATTATTTATTTATGAAGCCCTTTACATAAAACAACAAGCACCTGACCTTAATATTCAAAAGTTTCATCAACATGATATTCTAATTGACTGGTCAATAATAACAAAATTGAACAACAATCTACTAGTATCCAGTCAAGAACAAACAGGCCCTCGACTAGAATCAACAAGCATACAATCGTATTGGCAACAAACTGGAGTGGAAATAACAGAGGCGCATACTGTGACAGAAGTTTCCAAACAGTATGAGCGTTTAACACTGAAATCCTCACTGGCGCTGTTACCATGTGGAAAATATAGATTTGCGCAACAAGGTGAAACGATCAACTACACTGAGAAAAATAGCACCCGTACATGTAACAATGAACAATGCGCACAAATGGTTAATTCTCAAGCTATCAAAACAATAATGACCAGATCTCAAACATCACTTTGCAATACTGCGAGAATGACCTTTACATGCAAACACGCATACACACAAACACAAACGCATACACACTTACCAACTAGCCAAAACAAGAAACAGAAGTAAAAACGAGTCAGATTTGTTACCACTAGCATAATCAATTGAAAACCCAAAATGTATAAATATGTATGATTGTATAAGCGATGATTAGTATTCACGAAATAAATGGCCTTTATCCACTTTTGTTATTTGTATTTGCCTAATTATAAGAATATATATATATATAAATATCTATATATATATGTATATAACTATATATATATATATATATATATATATATATATATATATATATATATATATATATATTCATAAATCCTCACACAATTAACTAGAAATAATCGTGCAACTTTTACAAATAAATACAATAAAACTAAAATACAGACTTATTTATTCACTGAAATAAATGGAAGCCCGGAATAATTGTATTTGGATGATGGTAAGTGAGTTGTAGATTATTCAAGAAATAAATCGTTATTTATCACAATAACCATACTAAAAGATCTTTCCATATATTTTTCCCTAAAATTTTAATTTCTAGCATAAAAAAGCAATAAAACTATAAAGGTTTAAAATTATGAATGGAAAAACGTACATATAAAGTTAGATTTAAAAAAATTATGATCCTAATTGCAAAGAGATTTTGCAGCCGATGCTTCGAGTCAAGTACAATGCATGTGAGACCAATAAGAATGAGAGCTGCCTTTATACTTTACATAGAAAAAACGGTTTGATTCTTGTTAGTCAGTTTAAGGTCGCGATCGCGGGATGCCATAGATCGTTGGACTACGTCAGTACGTACGAAATGGAATTTTGACTTGTTATGCGCTACCTCTACCACGCACTACACACAATTTATAGTTATATAACAGATTAAGTTTTGGTTCACCTTTCCGTTAGGATGAGCTCTTTTGAAATCTTTTCGATCTAATGTTCATAATAGGCACCTCTGATCTATCACCATAGAAAAGATGAATTGGCCACCTGGGGAAATAATATTGATTTGAAATATCATGAGAAGATTATTTTACACGCATTTCCAGTAGGGATATGCTGAAGCTGCAGTCGTTAAGACATTGTATTAATTTACAATTCCGCTTAAATTTAACACACTTAAATTCTAGTGTGCTAGGCTCAGCCTTTGTAAAAAAAATTTTGGTACCATGTACATGCTCAATATCTTGAACACCATTGTTATGTTGCTATTTCCTAGCTCGCTGCATATATATATATATATATATATATATATATATATATATATATATATATATATATATATATATATAATGAATTAGCTTTGAAGTCGCATTTCCGAAGACTTCCTGTGAAGTTGACTCGATGACTGCTGGAATACGCATACATAAAGAGTATTGCAGTTACCACCTGCCAATTGTAGTATAAGGATTAGTATCGGCTCCTACTGATTAGTCGCCAGGAAAAACGAAAGTAATGTATATATAATATTATACCTTTTGTTTATGCTGACATTGATGTACCCTTCAAGTCCAATTTGAATTAATTTTATACTAGATACGCAACACATAATACACAATTTCGTCTATATATACATGTGTGTGTGTTCGTGTTTCCTTCAACAAACGGTATATAGCTATTATGTATTTAATTGAATTATGTCATGATAACTGCGAAATATGATAATTAATATCGATCAAGGCCAGAATGTATGGATTTGCTGGAGTAACAAGTGTTCAGAAGTAGTTTTAATTCTCAATTATCGTAAAATTCAGCTTATCTTTAGATTCGCTGTGCAAGGATTTGAAACACACACAATTGCGCAGAATATTATTGTAAACTTACACTTTTTCACCAAATAACTGATTTAAAAAATAAAAATGAGTTAACACTATGAATTAAGAAACGGTAATCTGTTTTATGCTAACAGAAAATCTTCAACGGTAATCGAGTCTAAATTGGGTGGGATGCGTACCAATAAATAGACGTTGCAAATTTCACATAAACACTCTTTTCGTTTTAATTTTATGTTTGGTTTTCTTCAAGATAATATTTAAATTTATTCAATTGTTGATATTTTAGAAGAAGATAATAACTACATATTTATTCTACCAGAAAATTTTAATATTCTTGCCTGCTGTACGTTTCATCAATTATATTAAGGCTAATATTCCGCACGAAAAATAAAAGGCTCATAAAATTCTTAAAAAATACACAGCAATTTCTGGCTTGTTACTATTCAGAGAATAGTTGTTTTACTAACTATGTAAATATGTTTTGTGTTTCCCATCTGCACAGACTTCTTACTTTTCATTTAAATTTTTATTCCAATTTAAGACTATTTTTCCTTAAGAACCATCAAAACACTTCGCTGGTAACGTATTTATTTTAGACAATTTTGAACGATTACCAATTTTATTTAATTATAAAATATATAATCCGTACAACCGTTATCGTTTTGTCACCCTGCAGCCGTGTTTTTAAATAAAAGTGTATTTGTAAATCAGTTGAACTTTAATTGTATTAGGAGTATTCCTCATTTATTTAAATCAAGGTTGCGAGCTTGATATAAACACCAGTCCTATTATATATACATTTATTATAATAAATTAAGCATTTTACAAGGTACCAAAAGCAATTAATTCAGTAGAACGATTTTTTGCTTATTGGGAACATTTCAAGTAATGCCTCGAATTTTTGCTGTGGGCATGACTCGGGCCTGGACACATTAGCTCTGGAGTCTGTGACTCTATCTAATGCGCCACTAAGCCTTAAACTACACATAATGTTCAGTTATATAATAACGCATTTTGAGGTAAACCTTTCCTTCAGGTACTGCCTAAGTGGTATCTCTTTAGAAATAAAGTTTCAACTAGCCGTTCCTATCTGCCTTGATATGAAAAATTCCAAACTACCTGGAAAGTGGTATTGTATTCAAGACTTTAATAATTCAATAATTATTGACTTCACGGGTAGTGAAAACAATTATTTAAACCACTAATTTACATTTATATTAACGCCAAACTTATTAAACACACATATTCCAGTATAAACTAAGCACCGTTTAAGGTTATAAAGGCAATTCATCCAGTAGATAAGTTTCTTCTTTATTGGGAACTCTTAAAGTACCATAAAGAAATTTTTATTTATTGTATCACCCTGCTGCACATTACAAACAATGTTTTGTCACATTATAGCTTGTGTACCTAGTAAGCTCTATTTTAGGTGGAGCCAATG
Organism: Eudiplozoon nipponicum; assembly: GCA_029291075.1. NCBI lineage: Eukaryota > Metazoa > Platyhelminthes > Monogenea > Mazocraeidea > Diplozoidae > Eudiplozoon > Eudiplozoon nipponicum. Next base: position 29,072 of record JAQBSW010002016.1, on the reverse strand, counting down.
TGACATTTTTGTTATCCAAAGGATTTAGCTGGCCACTCTATTTGTCATTACAGGTCAGACAGCACGCTAAATGTGGAAGTGGTATTGAATTAGAGATAAGCATAAATAACCAATTATTTATTGCACCGGTGTTGATAACAGTTAAATAGTCAAGTTTTTAAGCTTAATAAAATCATATGATGACAGATTGTAGGTGTCTATTTGGAACTTTAAGTCAAAAGAGATGCCAAATTCGCATCACCTGAACGAAGAATAACAAAATACACCAGTTATTTTATATATAAAATTGTTTAATTTTCTGAAAATTGGCTCAATGAATTGAAATACAGACTCCGAAGAAGACGTGACAAGTTTCGAGCCCTGTCCGCGGCAGATGATCTAGACAGCACTTTAACAGTTCCCAATCAGAACGAAATCACTTTACCGAATAAATTTTATTCGCAACCTTATACAGCGGTTATTTTATACTGATAAAAAAATATATAACTGGATTTTGATTTAAATGAAGTTGGCAAACGTTTTTAAAATGTTCAATTAATGATTGTTTAATTACAAGTTCTTAAATTAATAACGCTTGCCCAAGTAGCGTAGTGTCTGTTTTACAATGACAGACTGTGGATGGCTCGTTGGAACCTTAGGTTTAGATAGATAAATTTCATCTCCACTTTGCTGAAAGCCTAACCAGATACAAAAGTTAGTATAAAACTAAATTTTTTTTTGTAATGTGCGGCAGAGTGGTGTAGTGGATAAAATCACAATCATTTAAGCTATCAAGCCCGAGTTCGAGCCCTATCTGCGGAGTGTACATAAAGAGATTCCAATAAGGATGAAACTGATTTAGTAGATGAACTATCTGTGCTAGTTCATACTGTGCACATTTTATACTGACGTAAATATAATAGAATTGGTGTTTATAAGAATTTCGCAACCGTGCTTTAAATAATTTCTATCAACAGCCGCGCAATCAACGATTGCATGAGTGTCCATCGTATTTTAAGTTTCGATATACAAAATTTTTGAAGCCTAATTGTAAAGTTGATAGCAATTTAATTTGCCTGATATTCTGTTTCTAAACTTTGGAAAATATGAAAATATGTACGCAATTCAATTTTTTATAAGTTTGCTGTTTTAAAATCTGTCGCTTTCATATGGTCGTAATTACCTTGTGTCCAACCAACAAAACTTATGTGAGGTTAACCGCATGCATTTGATCAGTCAAACAAATGCACAGCACAATTTAAGGGAAATCAGAAACAGTTTTAAGCAGATTTATAATTGCCTATTTACACAAACATATATATATATATATATATATATATATATATATATGAAAGATTGTATAAATCTTGAAATGATATTTAATGACATTCTGTGCCACTGATAAGCCCCATAGAGCATCCACCAGTTTACTTTATGCAACAAAATGTGAGGGTAGATCGATCTGAATGAGAATACTTAATTCACCATATAATCGATTTTATTTTCTCTCTAATATGTTGTTTGCTTAAAATATTTTGTAGCCTCGACAAAGACATTTTTTGCAAAAATATAGGCAAAAATGTATTAAATTGGTTCTTTTAAATGGAGAATGAAAGAAAATTGTAAAGTTATGCGTAATAAACCTGTAAAAAGGTATTCATTTGAAGTTAGTAGTTTACATTTTTAAGTAAAGTTTTATAAATTAAATTCCAAAAGTACTTACATAATATTTGATAGTTTATTCATTACTTAGTAAAAGTTTGTTCTGAACGTTTGCGTCAAAAGATTAGTATTCATTATTATTATTATTATTGCTCTTATGTTACGCATAGAAAATAAACCGCTTAAGTATACTTATTGGAGCCCCGGTCGCGGCAAACCCTGGCAGGTACATGACGAATTCCATTTAAGGCCGAAACCAGTTTTACCATTTATGCCTCACATAAAATATGACTAATCAAGAATATAATGTGGTATGACAGGGAATACTGCAGGTAATGAGCAGCTTTGGTGGCGCAGTGGATGAGCTTCCACTTACTCAAGCAAATGCATCTCGGCGAGAGCAACGGTCACAGCAATTCTTGCCAGTACCTGATTAGTTCCCAATAAAAAAGAGATCGATCAAATTGATTAATTGTATGTAGCATCAAATGCAGTATTTAGTTTATATTGATAATATATATATATATATATATATATATATATATAACATAATAAGATGCCACAAATATAATTTAAATCATTTTAGTTTACCCAGGTAGCATAGTATATCTAATAATAACAGATAAGAGGCGACCAGTTGAAATTTTAAGCCGAAAGCGAAGAAAAAATGATGAAAAACATAAATCGGTATGTAACTGAAAATCTGAGGTAATGAGTGGCTTGGGTGGCGTAGTGGACGTGTTGTAATACTCTTGAGCAAATGTGATACTTTATGGGCTGTGGTCGTGGCATTTCTGACAGTTACTTGATGACTTCATGATAAGGAAAAAATCGATTAACTTCAGAATTGCCTTTGTTATTTTAAGCATTGTGTAGTTTATACTGGCATACTCAAATTCAATGTAAATTCCCCAGGTACCATAGTTTCTGTTTTATAACAAGAGATCGGTGGGGGACAGTTAGAACCTCAGATCTCAAGAGACAGAAAGTGGCTTCCAATCGAAATTAAAGCTAACCAAAGCATAAGTTGGTATTTGATTGAAAATGGTGTCTAGCACACGTGAGGACTGGCGCAATGTTATGAGTGAAAAATTTAAAGAAAAGTTTCCCCATTTCGACTCCCGGTCGTAGCAAATTCTGAAAATACGTGACGAGTTCCAAACAGGGATGAAACTGGTTTACTTGATAAGCTGCCTTTCTACTTTGTTCATTGTTTACTTTAACTTGACAATATATATATATATATATATATATATATATATATATATATATATATGTGTGTGTGTGTGTGTATTGGTGTGCGTTTACAGTTTAGGCAAACGCATGTGGAATAATCTCCCTTTAGTTTTCCAGGTTTTGATTGTTATAGATATTAAGTATGATTGTGCGTCTACTTTCTTTATTAATTTCTCACAGAAACATCGTTGGTTTGTTTATTTTATGTACCTATGCAACTAGCAGATGGATATAAATGAGATTTACGATAAACGAATGTCTATAACTGTATTTTATTGTGTTTTCTCCATATGATATGCTAATTAAATATCTGATCCATGATTAAATTAAAATGTATGCAAAAAAGTAAAGCTTGCTTTTGCTATTTATTATATCAGAAATAACGTTGAATAAGATGTTAAAAAATTAAATTATTTCATTGTGCAGGTTTATAAAGAGAGTCTACGACATAAAATATAGCTGGCTTTCATTTTACATCACTTTATTTTCAAAAACAGTTGCCTTATCCCAATCAATGTTCTCCTTTCGAATGCCTTTTACAGTACTAATTAATGAATCCTTTGAGTTGGTATTGAAAAGAAGATGTTGAAATATCGGGATGGAAAACATTAACGGGGATAAAAGAGCAATTGTTGAAAAAAATCAAAAGTAAAATATCCTGCCGCGAACTAAAATATGGTTAAAAAGCATCTAAATCCGCTTACATGTTTGTATTTGTTTGTCAAATTGACAAATGGCATTCGTTTTGAACGTGAATGTTGGCAGTCTGATTCCAAATTCATTGCTTGTTCCGATGACCCAACGTAATCAGCAATCAAATCCTTATGCGGATGTGGTAAAAGAAAATGCATACAATTGTGGTGTTTTCTGTTAATGTATGCCATTCTATCAGCAGGTTTCACTGAAGAGTTGCTCTCAAATGTGTTGACAAACTTGGACTCACAATCGTAAAATGCAACATTCTCGTCTTTGTTAAAGAAGACCATCAGCATAAATTTTATAATTACAAAAGAAACGCAAATAGTTAAATTTATTCAATATGTTATTACACTAAGAGTCAATAGTATTATGTTTTACGCTATAAAGCAAAGCAGAAACCGCGTATTTACATGTTAGGTTTTAAGTTTCCCAAAATGTTGGCAGAAACTTATCATCAAGCCAAAAATGTCTTAGCAATTGAAAAATCACTGAATACACGAATGGTGAAAACAGTGCTCTAAATCTGGTTTGCGAGCTTCAGATAACCTTCTAATCTCACCGAACTGCTGTGCAACATTACAAGAGTACTGTCAGTTACATGGACTGATGCGATAAAATTTATAATGATAAATCTCAGAGCGCAACGGCAATCAGGCTAACGAGGAATAAACCGCAATGCATATATAACGACAGCAAAATTATATATTTGGTTCTAACATCTAGCCGTATCTCATAATTGAAGCTGACTGGAAAATACCACTGTAAAATTTCTATATGGATACGAACATATAGTTTTACAACATTTATCTCACATATATAAACTATACAATTGTGCAATCACTAACTGCACGGGTGGTAAAAGCAATGATTTAAATCAAGTTTGCGAATTGGAAATAAACACTAACTCGATTTTTTCGAAACCGTCGCATAGCATAGAAATACTAACGTGATTCATCTGCACTGACAAATTTCGATATTTCATGATGATCTGAAGGAACTACTAGTGATGAGAGCGGTATACCTTATTTCCCCTATTATATATATATATATATATATATATATATATATATGTATATATATTACGGGTTTTCATTGTTGGTGAGTTTTCCGTTGTGCTTTGATGATGAATAAGGATGGACAAAACATGTCAGTAGTTGCGAATGTTGGCAGTTTTCCTATGCTGTGCTAGTGGTGAGATAGAATTGGATTAGTCCTTATCTGAATCTTGCAAACTAACTTTAAAGAATTGTTAACATCACCTTCGCAAACAACGATTTTACAGATTTGCAACTTACATTTGTGTTAAAAGCAGCAAAATGTTAACGTTATTGATTAAATAGTAATTGTACGGCCGAGATTTCCAGTAAGGTACCGTTTGCGCGAGACTAGCAATGGTGAAAGACATCTTTATTGGATCTGCAGATTGATCCTCATCAGTTAGACATCAGTTGCGCTCGGATAATCATACTGGTAAGACGAAATTTATCAGATAGTGTGACTGAAGGTAGTTTGGTATGTTTCAAACCAGTTAAATGCACAATGGATTAATTCCTATCTCGATACCGTAAATTTTATTTAAATACTTGGTATCACCACCCGTGAAATCTGAAATTTTAAATTGTTTAACCTAAATAAGTTGTGGAAACTAAACAAATATTATATTCATGTTTGTAAAGAAATTGTGCAGCCGACATTTACGAACAGGTAATACGCATGAAAGACATGTTATTTTCCATACTTTATATTCATTTACCCTGGCATTCTCGTAGGAATTTTTTTTCCATTTATAACAACAAATTAAATTATTACTCCAACTGCTTCAGTAAAGACTATTTATGCACAATTAGCCAAGCAAAATTAATGTTCATTTTTTTATTCAATCAATTTTATCGAATATACTTGTAACGACACAAATAAATTGCCGACATATTGCGTAAATTAAATTAAATTTTATTTACGTTGCACCAATGAGAAAAAGCGAAACTTGCCGTTAACCAATAGTATGCAAGTAGACATATATTACTATGGCATGGCTATTTAAGCACGGCAAATTTACCATGCAGTTGAGTTGTCGCCTTTGCCTTCTTCTTTGCGTTACGTGTGCGTGCTGTCGGCTGTCATCACCTACGCTGATTATTGGATTGTCTTCACGAACAATTGGCAACATCAGTGACACCAATCTTGTTGCTGTACAACCAGCGAGACGAGCCAATTAATGCAGAACTTCAACGAAATTTCCACATCGAGATTACAACGCAACAACAGAAGGAACCACAGCCCAAGTCAATCCAAGGCTCTAGGACATCTTCACACTGAAGGATCTTTCTCGGCATTTGCCGGAGAACGCACAACCGGCCCTGTTAAGGGCTCCCTATCAGTACAATAACTCTATATTTATGGCACTTTAACCGAGTTTGTAACGTCGTACGGCATTTACTTGAAGCTGGGGCGTTTACATACTCATTGTTGATTTTATAGGTCAAGACAAGGTCGCGCGTCTTTTCGTAAACATTAATGCTTTGTAGAAGTTTTAAAGTTCGTTCCAGCACATTTGTGCTGTATTATGCAATCACATTAAACACACACATATATGCACACACTAACGTGACAGCCATAAGATAATACAATGGGAAAGAATAGCCGAAACATAAGAACAACGCGGAGAAGCTTCACGAAAATTGAAAGACAAACAAATTTAACATCCAAAGAGGCTGAAGGAACTGTGTTTTTGCGCACCTGGATTAATTGAAATTACCTGATCTGCGTTTTGACTAACGCAGCTTTCATTGTTCCAGTAAATTTCTTTTTTCATAATATTTCGATCTACCTTACCGTAGATCTTCATCAGATGCATTTCACGAAACAAATGAAGCAAATGTGTTATTTCCTCTTTCATTAGATATTCGCGTGTCACATGTGTGTGTGTGCATTTTTATAACCGTTGTTTTCATCTAACTAATTTAGACCAGAGTGGCTGAATATTCAGCCACTCTGGTCTAAATTAGTGAACAACGTTATTGCAAACACACACTGTGACACGCGAATATAATGAGCGGTCCATTCTCATTAATCTCATGAATCTGATAGATCACGATGAAAATATATGAAAAAGTACTGGAACTTGATAGTCAAACACAATGTCAAATCCAAAGAGGCTGCGCTGCCTGAAGATACTCTGTTATTCAAAGCAATATTAGAATCATTACTACTTTGTCTAAACTAATTGCGACGTCCGTGTTTGCAGTAAATATTGATTGTTTTTTAATTCATATATTCTAACACACGTTGCTTGTCTTTTATATTCATATTTTGAAATACACGTTGACCGTTTTTAATTAAAATTGAAAAAAATATGCGTTGATTGTTTTTTTCATTCATGTTTTCTAATATAAGTTGACTGGTTTTCCATTTATATTTTCTATGACAAAAATATAACGAAAACCGTTCAATATTTTCACTAGTTCTTACCTAACGGATTTTGTTCAGCATTGGATATTGGAGTGTTATAAATTTGTTTTGAGTATAAAATATATGAATTGCGATTTGATGGTGATAAACTAAAGTCGAAAAGCGTTAATACGTGTGACTGAAGGTAATTATGCTCTTTTGTGTGATTGGTTAGATGCAATTGGAGTGGAGCTATCACAAGATCACACACGTGATTAGAAGAATAATTTAGAAAATTTTATTGCAAGTACTAAAAAAAGAAGAGTTGAAAGATGAATTTATTGGTGACAAAGTCAGCTGGTCGCAGTAACATTACGTTTGTAAACGTTGTTTACTATATGTGGATTAATGTGGTTTAAGATTCACTACTTATTCTACAAATTTTTCCATTATCCGTTTTTTGGTGCTTTATCATTGAAAACTTATCGCAAAAAAATTTAGGTTGTAGCGTTAATATATTCGTTAAGTTTCATTTTCATAATAGGTTCTCTACCATTAAACTGTCAACTATGATTTATTTTTAAACGAAATAAGATATTTTAATAAAATAAAGACGAAGTTTGCTTATGAAATATAAAATTGTCAAATTGAATAAGGCATGAAATAAAAGTTCACATGAAGCATTATGCAAAATTTCTCTTTAGTGAAATTTAGTAGATTAAAATTATGATTACCGGTTATTTCACAGCTGATTCCATAGCGCCCATTAAATATACTTCCAAAAGCCTTTTCCACATGGTTCTTTTTACTATGATTATCATCTGTATCATTGTATTCTCCAGAATAAATTAATTGTTCATCATTCGGATGACTTTCTTGGTGAATACTTTTCGATTTTTTTATACAGCATTTGCGATTTTGGAAATAATCGCTCTTACACTGGATACAGATATTGGTACTGGCATCAAAACATCTATTATTAGGATATACGTCTGTATATATTTCTTTGTAGTCTTCTACACATTCAGATACAATTGGATATATTTTGTCCCAAACTTGTAATTTGTTCAGTTTCTCATATGGTGTAACATTGACTTGGGTATCATTGTACACTCTAGATTGAAAGTATAAAGAATAATTTAATAATAATGTATTAATATTTTTAAAAAAACACCAGTTTAGCTATTTCAATCAAAGCAATTGCTACTAAAATGAGTGATTCATTTATTTGGACAAAAGATAAGAATTTTGTTCATTATATGCACGAGCTGTATCATTAGAATCAAACTAAAGAACAATTTCACACAATAACTACAAATTTAAAACGGATCTCCTAATTGGAAACTGAATTCAGACAAGCGGCAAATTAAACATATTGCGTTATAACTGATGGTGATAGAAACGATCGCACATAGACGATCATTTACTGACCACACAGCTTATAAATCACCATATACCATGACTAATATTATACCATAAGTCTAGATTTAAATTTAATCTTTTTAGAACCATATTTAACTTTAAATACAATACATTATTATGATTAAGCTCTTCCTTTATAAACATGGTAAAATTACAATTTTTAAACAATTAAACGTATCTACCATTTCAAAAAAATATTAGTGCATAAAATTTCTATAGTGAAATACCAGTAAAACGAGTAAAATTCATGAATGGCTTTAATAAAATTTCATTTGATTACATCTTAATATTGTAAGTACGCATTGAAAAAAAAACTATATTAACGTATATAATGAAGCTAAGGGCATAATAAATTATTTGGAAAATATTATTAAATGCAATTGCTTAACGTTAAAAATAATCTTAGGTGATTTTAACTTCCTTAAGAATATATATCATCATCCTAATCTCTATTGTCATCATTATCATAATGATAAGTATTATTATTATTATCATCACATTTATTATAATCTTCGTCGTCGTCATCATAAGTAGCAATATATCGGCCTTTAAAAAATATGCTAGAATGCCGCATAATCCAAAATTGTTATACTCAGAATAACATGAGTGTTGTAAAAATCTCAGTTGCCCAATCCTAATTATGTACATAAAAAATATCTTAATGTTGCCAGGCTGTTAAAACAGCATTGCTATTGCGCAAACTCAGAACATTATTTATGTTCAATATCACCGAAATCTATATATGCAAAGTCAAAAAAAGAATGTGGTATCACTAATCTTTGTCTAAGATTGACATTTTATAGCACCAAATACTAATGATATACTAATAACGATTTTGCTCTTTTTTAAAAAAAGGCGTATATTTTATCTCGTGAAAAGATGAATTGTGAACAATCCCGTATTGTGCACAACATGGATCATGTAATAATGCAGTATCTCCCTAATTTATTTCTTTTAATACACCGTACTGTTCCACTTTGAGTAGAAATCAAGCACTTGGATATAGAACAGTCAATACCATTATCGATAAAACTTAATCATACCATATCTGCCTATAAATAATCTATCATTGCAGAATTAGTTATTTACATAATTTATAGTATCTTATTTGTTTCCATGAAAAATCAAAGTAACGGTTTCAAAATTTACATATCATATTCGATCATTAAATACAATTAAATAATTTTCATAGTGCGCAAATATAAAAACGAAATTTTATCAGATACAAGGACCATTTTGTTTTCATTTTATCCTCAAGTATCTGTTGATGAACATAAATGTAAATATTGAAAGGCAAAATAAACAGAAAATTTAAATTAGGAGTGTGTAAACTATGAGAACGAGCAATCATTTCTGTGTATTACCTCCGGTGCAAGCTCAATAATCGAACATGCTTTTTTTCTTGCATCAAACAGGCTGCCTTTTGTTTATCCACAGAGCTTTGATAATAACCTTTAAGACTACATCTGGAGGCCAAAAGTGAAAGTTTTGAACAATTGGTTGCGCAAATGTAAACGTACGTTTATCATTTGAGTTGAAACAGGAATTTTAATGGCAATTTTCCTAATTCTGGTTATTATCCGTCTGTTCGATCTGCCGAAGTAAGTTGATCGACAACTTACGCATGTATACTGACAAATACTGTTTGAGGTCGAAATTAACGGTTGTTTGCTATAATTGCTGGTAAAGCCAAATGTATAACCTTAAATAACACGTTTTTGAGAAACATTAAATGTGCGCACAATGCCATTTCATTTTTTCCCATGTGTTTTGTAGGAACTCTTTTAAAACAAGCCTTAAAGTTCAATACAATTTTAGTTTATACACTAAAAAATACTGTTGAAATGAAAACTAACTCAATTTTGAAAACACATTTTATTTGTAGCAAAGTTGTAAAAATATTTTGATGTATATTGACATTACGTAATCATATTTATAACTGAAACCACAAGCACTCCAATACAACAGAGCTTTAAACACACATAATACTAGCTAACACACGGGCCATATGATCGAAACACCAACAATAAAATCGACTATTTCCACTTCTCAGGGCATTACTTAGCCATAAACACTAGGAATTATAAACAATGTTTTCAAGATGATGATATCATCTTTGATTAACTATTCAGAAGTATCTAACACGAGATATAAAATATATCTTTCTTAGCATAGATCAAGTTGAAAACAGAACAACGTATACTATTATTAATTTTCATCATGATTCATCCAACCTAATGTATGAAGCGCCAGCCTTCATGCAAATATATAATTTCATATAAAGGCGATGATTGTCCAGTTTACACTTCGAGGCAATGATAAATTGCAACGTTCATTTTTATATATTTTTTAATTTATAACAAACCTATAACATTGTGACCTTCTTTAAACAAATAATCTCGATTTTGAAGCAAATAATAATCAAAAGAATAACTCTCTTGGTATAAAAATTAATACCACAACCGAGTTATTAAATTTAACGTATTTTTACTTTAATCACATAACACTGAAAGACAAATCATTAAAACACATTTTAAATATAAATTATACCTAAAACAATTCTTTATTAAATCCTAAAAAATATTTATGAAATTTAATTCTAAAAGCTGATTACCCTTAGATACATTAGATTTATATAACTATAATCTCATAATTAAATAAAAATACGAGGCTGAACAAATTTTTTTTAATGGGTAAAATATAATTAGTCAAAAATGAAAGTACTTGCCATAAGTAAGTGGTTACCATTGAGCAGTTGAATGTTAAATCACAATAAATACGTATTTTAATTGTCAGATATTTACATCTTACATTTAAAGATTTGAAATAATTACTTTAATTTTCACATCATGAGATATTATTAATTATAACATCGTGTGTACTTAATGTGTGATTTTCTGGATAGAAAGCATTAATAGTATAATTATCCGACATAGAGGGTCAACCATATATTAAAAATTGTGCGAGTTTATTCATAGAAAAAGTTTTATTGAAAAAGGAGAATAATTTGTGGTACGGGACGGGCTGTTGGTTGTTTTCTCTTTTAACGTAATGCCATTCGAAATTTATTTCTTGATTCTGAAGTTTTATTACGTTATCGATGTTGAGTTTCAATCTGCTGTTACAGCGTACTTTTTGTCATTTGACCTTCTGTGTAGAAAAAGAAGTATGACTATTCTTATTCATTTCTGTATGTAAGGATATTTTTCACAATTATATAAAGAACTAAATGGAGAAATAAAGAAAACAGTCCATTAAATATAATGAGAGTTATAGTAAACAATACGTAAAGATGGATTTTTAAGTAGAGATTCATAACTGAATAAACTCTATATCTTTATTAAAAGGAGATAAAAATACGACTAAATTGAGCGAATACTAAAGATGCAATTATAAATTTCTGCTCGCATTAAAGTTTATCGGTTACTTCGCCATATAAACACAATCGCACAAATAAGAACCATGTATTTGGTAATTTAATTTACGCCAATTAGACGGTGTCTTAAGACAACAGTTCAGTACTTGCAATAAAATGTCATTACTTTAAATCATTCCAATAAATTTGTTATACATTGCGAAGTAAAAATAAAAATAAATACACATATATATATATATATATATACCTATATATATATATGTATACCTCAGCTCACGGTAATTTAAACTACTAATGAGGAGTATCCGTTGAGGATGTAACCAGTATAGACGAAAAATATTATTCACTATTTAAAACAAATTCCACATTATACCGAAAACGTATGCACATATATATATATATATATATATATATATATATATAATGTGAAATTAGAAACTAATATTATATATGCTCTCTATATTGTCAGAGTAAAAATAGCAAAATTGCATCAGGTAGAAATAACAATTCATTAAGTAGAACAATTTCCTCCATATCAGGAATAATTTAAGTACTGTCCAGAATCTGCTGCGGTCGGGATTTGGGCCAGAGCACATATGTTTTGGAGTCTTAAACTCTATCCACTGTACCACCCGTGCCGCATACTAGACGCGCTACTATATTTGCGACTTGATTTGAAACTTTTAATGAGCACGAATCCGCAATATTATCAGCATTCAAACAATTTTTACCTTCAGTATTTTGAGAGCCATTTCAGACTCTCTTAATCAGAAATTAATACGGTACACTGACACAGAAAAGAAAAATTAATAAAATACCTTTAATTTTTTTTTCAATTTATTTTTATAAAATCATGCAAGTTTCCATTTACATAACTCCTAAATTGACCATTGAGTGAGATACTATATAATAATATATATATATATTCTTCATAATGAAAACAACCTACATAAATAGCAAGTGTTGTTTTCCTAAACATATAAGAATACTGTGTTAGATTAAAACGGCATGGATATATATATATATATATATATGATAATATATATAGTGGTACCTTACCTCAAGAAACGAGTTTAATTTGTTTCAGAACCGAGCTCGTAAGTCAATCGGCTCGTATCTCAAACGAATTTCTCCCATTTAAAATAACTAAATTCGATTTAATCCGTTCAGGACCTATGAAAAATCCCCAACCCATTGTAAATTATGAATAAAGATGTTTTTAAATAACAAACAAACATGTATAATTAACAAATACATAACAAAATATGAAATAAAAGAGTTATTTAGCATAATAGTCTTACTTTGGAGACAGACGAGAGCGGCTAACGAAGGTGAACGACAAGGAGGAGAGAGGGAGGAAGGGAAGAGGTAACTCTATACACGTACGTAAACGGCGCTTTTTAAAACTTAAAACTATTTTCGTAACTTTAAAACTGAAACTACAAATTCCTTATTTCAAAAATTCAGTAATCACGCAAAAATCAAGCAGAAAAGAGTAAAGCGCACAGGATACACTTCGATTCAAGCGGGTAACGCGTGCAAGCGAGCGAGAGATTCATTCGGATGACGCTCGATCCTGCGCGCCAACTAGCGGGACGCTCCGCAAACACGGCTCGTATCTCGGATTTTGGCTCGTACCTTAAACGAAAATATAGACCGAGCTCCGGCTCGTATCTCAGAAAACTCGTATGTTAGACTGCTCGTATCCCGAGGTACCACTGTATAAAAATATATATATATATATATATATATATATATATATATATATATATATATATATATATATGCATATTTTATTTGGTCATATATATGCATAACCATACCTTGCTATATATATATATATATATATGGTACTTGCCCTCACGTTTACTTTATTATCTGTAAATATAGCTTGTGCAGCCTAATATGCACATGTTATATGATCAGTTTAGATGCATTTAAATGAGTGGCAAATATGTATTACAAGGTTTTATAATTAGAGTGTAATGTGTAAACAAAATAACACGTGCTAATTTGGTTCAAATCTTAAAGGCTAACTCGAGCATAAATCATTTATAGAATTAAGCAATATTCAAACTAACATAATTAAATTTATCCGTCGAAAATAACTTAATTTGCCAACTGTAAATATTTATAGTATTAGTGATAGGTTAAAAACACGAAGTTGAATATGTCTATGTATTGCACTGAAGAAAGAAAAATGCCAAGGAATACGGATATATACATAGAATATTTGAATAGTTGCTGGTTAAATGATTAATTTACTGATTTCCTCAAAAATACATAATTCTTTGATTGAACAATAGATGAATAAAATGACTAAATTATTGATTTTGCACTATTTATTGAATCCATTGATTACTAATGGAAATAAAAATTCTAAAGCGAAATTGTAATACTTTCTTAAAAATTCAAAAATGACAATAAAGAAGCATTCTACTTTAAAAGTGCTCTCTTCAGTAAAATTCTTCTTTTTATAATTTTAACTTTTTAACGCATTTCGCAATAATTTAAATAAATTTTGAGCCATCACAATTTGTAATTACCGAATGGAAAAATCGTTCTGTGACAGCAAAGTACAAAAATTTCATTTTTATATTTTCACAAATAAGAATAAAACAGAACAAACGACCATAATTGTTATCGCAGATTTTCCATTTTAAAGATACTTCATACGATTTCACTTACACAGTGTGTTTGCTGGTTTAAATTTGTGCTTTACTGTTATTGATCTTTGCAATATCACGTTGCATTAAAATCTTTTATACTAGGAAGCCTTATCTAGTATAACAAGACTTATCTTTCAAATATATTATTTTATATTTACTTTGAAATAACTGAATTATGAGAAACATTACATATCTAAAGAAACTGTTTTTAATGCGTTTTTAACAATTTGCGTGAATTTTAAATTTATATTTCAATGAACGGATGTTAAAAGATTGTTAAGTACAAACGTCAGATCTTAGAATCTTAGAATCTCAAAATAGCAAAAGGATAATTAAATACATTACAACAAAATTTTATAAATCTACCTGAAAGGAAAAGGCAAAAAATATTTTTATAGGCTCATAATCAGCTTACAGCAAAATTTATATTAATCCGAAGTAACCAGATGATTTTTTCAATTTTTGAATCATTTATTATCACTATCTAATACGATATCTGATTATCAAGTTATTTGAGGTTATAAATAACAAAATTATATGTTATCCGGATTTCAATTATACTGATGCAGTCTGTATAATTAGTTATATTTCGAACAATTTACAACTCATGGATTGAAGTATAATTAAATAAGTAATTTAGACAATCACTGTACAGTTTAAAACGTAAAACGTTTTAATATTGAAATGTTGAGCAAGTCAATAATCTTTAGATTTAAATAACTTGTTTAAGCGATATAATCACGTTATAATGGTGCAAAAATTATTAAAGATCTAAGTAGAGATCTTCCGTAAAAAATCCACCTTTGGTAGTGTTTAATTTTATTTTCTCGCAATAAGTTGGTAAACAGTTTCCACAACTCGTCATCATTATGCACAGCTATACAAAAGTCATTAATAAATTGTTTCATTACCATATAACCATAAGAATAATTACAAAAACAAGAATAATTAAAGAAGTAAAAATAATGACAATAATAATAATAATTTAGGGAAACAAAATTTTAGAGAGCGATATATGAGGGCGAGAATCTAGTTAATAGTAGCATATTTACCTATATAACACATAAGTGAAGCAAGTAAAACTTCCACGCAACAATGTTATGACTAAGTCAGATTTAAGGCAAGGCAATATTGGATATACAGCTTCCTTCTGTTTTCGTTGTATCACGTCATAAGTACAACCAAATCACGCAGCTAAATCTGTCCAATTTAGCAAAGAAGGTTCCAAAGCTGATTCTGCAAGAAATGTACAAGATCTCCCTTGAGCTTGACTCAATGTCATATTAAATTAGGATTTCAACCAAGACAAGCGTATCTTATAATAATCAATTTGAATTTGTCCACCTTGTTTCTTACGCCAATCTGGCGCTGACTGAGAAGATAATGGTATACTAGGCAATCGAATTGACAGCATACCAAAATTTAAACGAGCCAACGCAGTTGATAGAGTTTTATTTGTTTTTCTAACGAAGAGCAATTGTTATAAAAATACAGAAATTCGTCTACGGATGTCGGCGTTGGTTATTTGTTGTTGGTGAGCTACATAAGTTATGCTTCTCAAATAACGGTGTTCAAATGCCTGTAAGTGTCTAGAATCATTAAATCTAAGATGCCGAGTCGTACTAACGTAGTTACTCCCCTAAGATTAATTTTGACCATTAGAACTCAGAAAAGAGTATTATTAAGCTAACAAAACGGATTACTATCTCCTGCCAAAACCAAATACTTCTAATTTCGTGCCAATAATTCTCATTTACTTTATATATATTTATATAAAGACTAAATTAATTTTGCTTTAGCTTACATAGTGACATAGAACATAAATAATTATATAAGTAAGTGACACACAGGCGTAATCAGTCATATAAAATGTTAGCCAACATAGGGTTTACGCACATATCTCGGTAGCATCATTATTAACCAACAACACTTTTATATAAATGATTCTAGACATCAGAAAACACCCTCTAAATTTGTGACAACATAATTTATGAACTCTGGTTTTCTCTCAAAAAATACGCGTTGTTTATTGTTCTGATTTAATAAAATTTCATGTTTTTATTTAAATCTAAATTTGCTAATATTTACATTTAAAACCATGCGAGACACTTTGTTTGTGTTGCAGAAATAGTAAACTGATTTAAACATTTAATTATGGATAGTCATGTACTGATTTACATTAAACCCTTCCAGAACTACTTGTTGTCATTTATTGTGCATCTATTTTAAGAGCAGTTTAGATAAGAATGGGGAGAAAAGTAATTTCTGTGATTATACAGGGGTTTTATGTAGTATATATATATATATATATATATATATATATATATATAATGTGTTGAACACATTAAATGTTCTGTACGAAGTCACTAATACCAAACTGTAATGTAATGTCATTATAAAATTCAACTGCCTCTTATTGATTCCATTAGTTAAAAAAAATTACTTACTTATTTTCCTTTTCCTCGTGTAATAATAAACAGTCTATGCTCTGAATAGATTCTGAATTCTTTTTACTCAAATCCATGCCGGAGTTAACAAAAGACGAAGAAATTTTTTGTACATTCTTGTGGTCAAGATCATCTTCTATTTTCCTGAAAAATGATCGGCTTGGTTCTATTTTTCTTTGACAATCGCATTTATTGCAACAGAAAGATTCTATCTCTGAAGAGCCGAAGTAAGTCATAATTTGTTGCATATGCTGTGGCACTGGTGGAATTCCCGGCTTTCTTAGAGCTGTTTTATCACCACAAGTCCCGACTTTGTCTCGTTTGTTGCTTATAAAGTTTGCGACTGGTAGCCCAAATGGATCAAGGAACACTCTGCGTAGGAATAGGCGCGTTCTGTATTCACGCTGATTGTCAAAACCTTTTAAAATAGAGATTGTAATTTTAAAACTATTTTTTAAAATTTTACATATCTTAATATATTTTCCGCTGTTTAAATTTCCTTTTATGCATTATTTTACGTATCGGTATATTTAACTGAGTTTCAGCCATCATCAGATTAAAGAGAAATTTGTTAAAGGCAATTTTAGTTGTTTAATTGATTAAAGTTAGTACTCATATTTAATGTTTTTCACGTGATAACTTCTTTTAGTTTAACGAACGAAATAAGATTGCTCTTTATACTTACATGTGCTTTGTCGAAACAATATTTTCAATTTATCACGAAACGTTTTGAATCGTAAATTTGCATATAACATTTAACAGTAAAGAATAAATATTAACTTTCAAATTAATGAAATCAAGTTTGGTATCTTGATATAACCATCAGTTCCATTATATATATATATATATATATATATATATATATCACTATATATATGCTCTATATATATACTTACCACATTTCAGTATAGACAAAGCGTAGTAAAATGTAGAAAAAGCAATTAATCGAGTAGACCGGGTTAGTTCTTTTTGAAATCTCTTCGAGTACTGAAGAGAAATTGCCGCGGACAGAGCTCGAATCTAGGCACATCTGCTTCGGAGTCTGGTGATTTAAACAATAAGTCAACCAGACGCAAGCAACGCACATTTTTCAGTTATATACTAATCTAAGGTTTTTGGTTAGTGGTTTCTTTAGGTGGAGCCTATATTACAATATTTTAGACCTAAAGTTCCAACGTAAAAACTCAAATCTGTCATTAAAAACAGATACCACGCTACCTCGGGATGTGGTATTGAATTGAACAATTAAATAATTAAACGAATATTCGTTGCACGAGCGGTGATAACAGTTATTTACATGATGATAGCGATTTGATATATACACGAACCACATTATACACAAAAATTTGTCAGTATAGACTGAGCATTACACAATGCAAAAACGGAAATTCAACCAGTAGACAATTTTAATTTTTTCTGGGAACGCTTCAAGCAATGTCTGTAATTTTCCACGGAGAGAGCTCGAATCTCGGCGCATCTGCTTTGGACTCTTTTGCTCTAATCATTGAGCCACTCTTCAGCGCGCTAAACTGCCTGCGCTACCAATGTTTGCTTATTTATATAAATGTTGTACTAAATAACAGTTTATCTGTCTGCGCATTTTATAGGCTACAAAATCTATCAAGTATATAAATCAACTACCGCACAATCATTGACCGTTTAAAACTATCTGTTATTGACGACACAAACAGGGCTAATTTTTTTCATAATTTACAGACAACCATTTGATCGGTACATCGTTTTTGGCGACTTTAACGACTCTCATGTCAGCTGGAGCAAATTGGCACAAAAAGCCATCCGCAGCGGTGGTTCTTTGCTGACAATTTGTTCAATCAATCTTTGAACTTACCTACACAATGAAATGATCAGCTCGGATGTGAATTTTCTTATAAAACACTTATCAATGTCTAGCGCTGCAGAGCTTTCGCAAATCTTGATTATTGCAAAGTTTCCCTCCATATTCCCTCATTTCCAACGCTTAAAGTAAGACCCCAAACAAATTAAGACATTTCATTTACAAGGAAGTGACTACCTGGCTGTGATGCTGTAGTCTGAAGTGAAATAATCACTTCAGAGGCAAAAACAATTCCTTACTTAAATTCAAGATTCACGACTAGTTTCTACGGCCATTATCCATCACATGCTGAACCCAAAATCTAAGAACATTAAAGAAAACGCGTAATAATCTGGCCCTGAATTCGGGCTCACGCTCTCCTTTTTCAGCGTTTTGATGATCTTATTAGATTAACGCTAATAAATTAAACGCATTTTGTCATAAAGATGCATTCGTAAGGCTCAGACATGCGTTGGAAATACTGAATAACGAAAAACAAACTATTTCTAAAGTAAAAGAACTAACATTCATTAAGTAGACTGTTATGACAACAACACTATAGACAACTTTTAAACTATCGTTTACATTTTTACTCTGCATATCGACAGTTTTAGGCGATGATGGTCATATTGGCAGTCATCAATGGTTCCATGCCATACCGGTCGTGATTAATCGGGCCATCAAAGAAATTAAACATTAAATATCAATTCTATAAAGTATGATTCATTTCAGCATCATCACTCTCCTGGTGGAGATCAATTTCATACAGTTTGCCGAAGTCTTAAAGAGGTGTCTCAAAACTATCACTTAATACCAGGAAGGTCCTAAGTCGATATTCTCACGATACAAAATTGTCGTTTCATAAAATTCTAACATTAAGGAACTCTTTCAAATTTTCTTTATTATGGATTTCATTGAACATCTTGACATAATGCTTTACAAATAACTATACCACGGCAATAAATCAATAGATTTTTGCTCTTTTTCATATGACCAACGTTATTTCTTGAATGGGTGCTTTACTTCCAGTAATTTAGCTAGTGACCTTGACCAACACCATACCTTCTTTTATCGAGAACACGACCGCATAATTATCATCAAGGATAATTTAAATACTTATGATTCTGTTTCTTTCTCGACGAATGAATCCACTTTGTTGAATAATAGTATTTATGGGAGTATTTTGAAGGTAAGCGATTTGTAGCTGTAAAAATTAGCAATGAACACTCAAGTTCAGCTCCTACCCGATATGGAGTCCAGCAGAGCACAGGGTTTTGATCCATACGTTTAAGCTTAGGACTTTCATATGTACAGGTGATGGATAATTATTTCAACCAGCACAAGTTTTATGATGAAATAATTGTAGTATTCGGTTATCCGGCCACTTTGAATTCTCATATCTCCTACCACACAGTCGCTATATTGTCTGGCAGATCAACTTTGCAACTTTGGTTTGCAACTCACTTCCGATTAAAAATTAAATTAGTTAACTAAAAACCGTCCCATAGACGTCGATATGATATATATGATGAAGCTTATAGGCATCACATTCTCCAAGTCAATTGATTTATCTCTTAATATTAAACAAATAATGGGAAAACGTGTCAAATGGGCCTGGTTAATCTGATTTAAAAGACTTCTCTTATTCAAACCTTACGTTTTGCTTCTTATATTTTATCTTACTGAGTGTTATAGTCCGATCAATTTAGCTTGTTATCTCTAGTTCTAAAACGTGTCTTCCAGCATGATCAAAACTATTGATAAATCCTTGTCAATCGGCTTCCTTTGTGATTTAGTCGGCACACATAAGGTCTTTACTTGATTTTTATTAATGAATTACTCTTCCCATCGCCACCTATGCCAAACGAGCAATAATTAGTCCTCAATTCAGTCCCACTATACCCAGATATCTTCACACACATCTATGTTTCCAAAGGCCTAGAGTGACTCCGTTGCACTAACCATAGAAAAAAATCTAGCTACATCGATTTTAAAATGGCAGTTCATCTGCACTTTGTAAAATCCTGATTTTACTTGACAATATGGATCGCAAACGAAGTATGTTTTTGAAACCCGTAATGCATCTTGTAGCTGACAAGTAAATTTCAAAAAATTACACCGCCATATTATGGAGTGAAATCTATTGTTTATTTTATCCTAGTTTTTGTACGTTACAAATAAATATTGAATATCAAAAAATATTCTCCTCTCGCGTTTAGCGCAAATAGCCATATTGCTAGCATTTTACTATATTTATTGCATTTCATAAAGGTGAACTGTTTTCAAACTTGCCATTGGATGTCTTGTTTAAGGTTAACAGCGTCTGTTTTTTCTTCAAGTTTTTCATATTTTACTCAGGTCGCAGATAAATATTTGAATAACATTTAATTTGTTATAAAAAAATAGTTTTATTTCAGCCATCATATTTTTGGATTTAGCGTCAATTTTAGTCCTATCCTAATGAGTACTCATCCTACATATGCCTGTAGACCAATGTTGTTTCATTGAAGGTATTTTCTGTATAGAAATAAATTTACTGTATTTGAGATATTTTGTATATGGACATATTTTTTGTTCGTAAACTTAGTTAAACCGTGCAGAATAATAGCTTGTATGTTCATAAGACGTCTATATTCTGACGGTATTCTCTTGCGATTTCTTTAGGATTTTGATTAGATAATTGTTCACAGATGCAACAACTCTTGACAGTTCATAATATTTTGGTACCTATAGTGCTTTAGTGATATTATTTTTTCTTTTTGAATCATTGAGACACGGAATAAATAATTTTTATTGTGATACAAATTAGCGTTTTAAGAGACACATATAATCATCTCCATACTTCTTCATCTCCTTCTATTTGTGTAATCCCATCCTCATGTCTACTTCACTCATTCCTTCAAGTTCTGCATTAATTCAGTTCTTATAATCAACCATTTACAATTGCTAGTCACTATCACACAACCTTCAATGATCCTACTTTTGGTTTTAGTCACGATTTTCTTCAATTGTGGAGCCAGCAGGGCTCCTTTGACCAATGAATATTTAATAATAATAATAATAATAATAATAATAGTAATAATAATAATAATAATAATAATATTTTATTGAAATTTTTCTATAAAGTGCTTCGTTATATAATAATGCAAATAAGTGACCTATATAACTTGAAATTTCACTCCCTACTTTTCTCTTGCTATTTGTGAGATGATATATTTTAAGTGAAAGCTAACATAACCTTAACCAACGGAAATACCAAAGTTATTCAAATAGATCAATTTTTCTAAGATGGCTTAAATCGAATTGTTAATAATTTTATTGTTGAGCTAATGAATATTATTACTTGAAAGTCGAAAATATTTGTCAAAATAATGTTCCTTAAAGATGCACAAAATTATATACGTTTTGTGTCTTTTGTTTTCTAATATGATCAAATTATTAGCTGTTTTGATTTATAAAACGAGTAAAATTTTATTACGTGACAAATATAATCTCAATTTGAATATATCATTGTTATAACTGCTGTGAAAACTTCATAATGTTCCTTCTGTTTTTTGCAGAAAATATAAAACTAAACAATCCAAAATAAACTCATTTTTTGCTTTTAGGAATAAAAGGACGCCAAACCATTTAAGTTTAATCTCAACCTAGAAAACATGATTATTAAAACTTTTATCATCGATTTAGCGGCTTGATTACCACTAATCAGGTGGCTGTCGTGCTCTGATGAAAATCCTGAGACCTCTAAAATCGTAAGTGCATCTGACGGACCACAATTTAACTACGTTAAACAAATGCATAAATACAATGGTATTGAAGCTCAAAATTGTTTTAAAATTGTCCTTAACAACCACGCAATCTATGAGTATTTAATTATTAATTTACCTTTGGGCATATGAATTAATTAACTTGAGTTTAACTAACGGTGTAATAAAATGTATATAATTTGGACAAACAAAATTTAAAAATACAGAACTTTTATTATTCTTTTGCTATATTAATTTTATAATGTATAATAATAATCAATAAACTAGGAGCCTCGGTACATATGATAACATATGTAATGTTATGTATTAAAATTGGCGCGAGAGTGAGTAGAATTGGAGTTTTAACGTTTAGTTCTTGTTTGATAATTCAAAACTATTTCAAAAGTATAATTAATGTAGTTCAATAAATTCAAAGAATTTTTAATCGATTTATAATTTTATTTTTATTGAAATTTTCCAAAATACTTCAAAGCAATATTTCGTCTATCTTAAAATATTTTCTTCATAACCCAGCTTAAAAATTTTATGTTATATAATATTGAATCGAAAGTATATTGCATGACAGTTATTGACAAAGCCCAGATGCATTGTAAATAGATTCAATACATCACTCAGTAGAAAAACATCAAATTGAAAAAAAGAAGTCTCAGCCTCTCAAGACAAAAACAATTTTTATAAACAGCGAAACATGAAATCAAAGTAAGTGAAAATATCATTAGATCAGTTTTTAGCAAATAGACGGTAGAAGAAATGTTACAACAATCCTACTGTAAAAATCATAAAATTTACATAATGAAAAAAATTTAAAAATCATGATTGATTATCAGCATTTTGCACCATATTGTAACATTATCAGCATTTTCAGATTGAAAAATATCAGGCAAATCAAATTATTTTTTAATAAAATTTAAGAAAGGAGTTAATAAGATTTGATCTATTTGCTAGAAAAACTTATTTGATAAATACAGAATGATGAAATCACTTTGTTAGGGGATGAAACCCTCGTAAAGATAACTTCATGAAATGTGAGCATTCCAGGTTCACTTCGTCAACACAGGGTACTTATTCTGAAGCAATTTTCGTTCAAAAACACAAAATAAAACTACGGTGCCGCCAGACCTACATATATTTTCAATCCGCATTCACGTTATGTACGTGCTATGCCAACATACAACAGCCATGTCTTTCAATTATTTTGCTTGAAGTCAAACAGTACAATAAAAGCCGCTTTTCTACAAACCCGATGTGATTAAACAGATGTTACTCCCTAATATATCACTACACGTATCGTCAAACAAAATCAAGCTATGTTTATCTGTTAATCTAAATATTTCAAAGCAAATAAATTCTTTAAAATAAACAATCATACCTAATAAATATAAAAATAATATAAGCAGATTCACAACCAAATGAATAATTAAATTGAACTTCTTCGACAAATAATGCCTACTATTCAAGTACTAGAAAAAGATGTTTAACACTAGGATAGATCACTAAAGATTCTTCTAAATTTGAAAATGCATATGTAAGTACTCTGTGTCAAATGAGAAGTCGGCCTCCCTCACCATATTTCTATCGCTGAATTCACCACAACAATCATCACTCTCTAGTCCATTAAAAAACATTGACCCTCTTTTCGACAGGTTCATATATCAAGACATTCACAAAAAATCAGTCTGTAAACTATCATTTACCTCATATTAACCAATATGGAACAAAACAAATCCAATACGCTTCAGTTTCTGTGGATGATTCTTGATTCTAAACGTAAGTTACTTACCAGCATCAGTAACTCCATTGAAACCAAACATTATTGCCATCACAAATACATGATTAAATGTATGTATGATCAATTAAAAAATAAAAATAAGAAATATCACAATTAAATGTGTAGATAGATTGACAACCAGAGGAGAAGGCGTCTTGTTATAAATACATGAATTACTAAATAAGCTTAATTATATTCATTTTAGAATAACCCAGAATCGTTATTTATTAAAAATTTATATACTGGGACATTAAAATTTTCTCGAACGTTTTAATCGCACATCGGTTCCAGATGTAATACTCGACAGAATATTTTCAAATAATGTTGATAAGCGAAGTTAACATTGCCAGATACATACCTCATCAAACAATATTTATTGGGCAAATTTAAAACGTTATTACTAAAGCTTGCCTAAAACAACAGGTGGTTAAACCAACGAGATACTCTCACTATTTAACCCTTACATTTACTGGTAATCATATTAGCACGAACATCTCACACAAATACGCTTTTACATTCACTATAACAACATCAGTGGTGTTGGAAAGTTTCATCAAACAACAACACTTGGACATCGCTCAGAGATTATCAAATACATAATATGCGATAATCCTGATTCTCAATCAGTCTTTCTCAATCAGATTAGAGAAGGATTCAATTCTTCCTCAACAACAGATCAAACATTTAATAACCAAATCCTCCCCTTATTACAAGGCTGTGAAAGAGTTTCTGCGTAATCACTACGCATCTATTCAACTGCTTCTAAAATGCTGAAGCAAACTGATTACGGCAATAAAAACGAATGTCTGAAGCAGAGAATCACATTAGAAATCCATACCAATAAAGCTGTTTGTACATGGCAGCTCTTTCTGCTATCAGAAGAAGTATTTTTAACAGCAAACAAACTGATGCTTCAAGAACCAGATATGAGTGTTGTAAACGAGAAAACCAAGTAAATTGCAGAACAGCGACTCATTACAGCTCCAATTTCCTTCTACATCTAAAAATGTGCTGACAATGACTAAAAAGATCTCAAATATATAACAGATCATATAGTATATATAGCCTTGCAGTTTATAAAATCCAATGATCAAATAGACGCTACGAGCGTCTGCGACATTATGTCTACTCATTTATTAAGCACGCGATCTATTTAAGTAAATTTCGTTGACGAAATACTGACACAAAATTATTTCTGATGAATTAAAAGGTAGACAAATTAGGCTAATACATAAAAGTCAAAACACTTTTCCACTCTTAAATTTACGCTCAGTCGCTAATTTATTATTTTTCAAACGAAACCTTTCAAAGTTTACAACTTGAAGATTATGTGTAACGAACTTGATTATTCTTCTAAATTAATTTCATACAATTCTTTCCAGAATCATTATTCTTTTGTTATATATCTTGACATTTATAAATATCTCGAAACTGTATAATTTGAATATATTCACAAACACACTTAAATTTGATTATAAATAACTCTCCCACCAGCAGGCTATTGGTGCTGTTATGAACACTACTTCTTCACCCTACCTATCAGTGCTGGAGCTACGCAAATATCAATATTGGTACCATTGATCTTTAATTTAGTTTTTGTTTTCACAAATTAAGTAATATAACATGGAAAAGGAATCAAATATGTAGATGAAATGATCACCAGCTTCCTCATTGTCCCAGCTCTAAAAAATAATCTATACGTAATGTAAATATAAACTTGCATTGCCTACGTAGCCTTCTCCATACTCTATCTCTAAAAAGCAACAGCAGAAAACACTTATACCTCAAATCTGGTAAGTCTTCAAGAATATTGTTGTCCATTCTTTCCAACAAGCTGTCTAACCTAACAAGAACTTCTACGAAACCTACTGGAATTCTTTTAATAACTGATTTAAACTTGAAACCACTTATGACATTAATTTCATTTAGAACTAAACGAATAAGTAAACTCATTCTAAGACAGGCAAGAACTACATATCTTAGGCGTGCACTTTTTAAGCCTTACGCCTAACCACTTATATAGTATGCAGTTATGAAATTAAATCTAGTGATTGAGCAATCTGACAAAGTTGATAAAGTACAAGTCTATTTTCTCGGGTGCACTTTCTCAAATCAATCATACAGCAACAATTTAAAACAGGAAAAATTACCAGCTTAATGGCTTAGACGCACAGCCATATCATTAAATGATTTACACAAGACACTAAAATGTTCTGATTTTAATAAATTTAAATTCGCTAAAAACAATCATTACGGGAATTGAGAACCGCTAACGCTACTAGTTGTGCCCCACATATTCATAATACATTTAATGATATTTTTTAGTTTTGTCAATCTAAATTTACAAAAGACTCCTTATATAACTATATTATCCAGAGTTGACTAAATTTAAAGAAGTAATCTATAACTACCTTGTTGACTTAGCTTCAAAATCATACACTACAGCCTCAGTTAATAAAGCTTGTTTGCAAAATCAACAAATTCTTAATTGAATATTTTCTAATACCTAGTTTACCCTTCTTCCAGTTCTTTAGAGGTTTGAGTGAGAATTCAAGTAATTGGAATATATCTATAAGAGAAACAGGCAAATAATTTATGCAAAGTAAAAAAATCCAATATTATAAGTCTGTATGACGCCAGTACACAACGTTTTGTCAAGGCCCAACATTTCTTCGAATAATCTGCACATTCCAGTTATTTTATTCTGAAGTTTCAAGTATACAAATAACATCGTTTAAAATGTGTCCCGACAAAGTTAACCATTCATATATTCCGATCATGTAACTTTTCCCTTCACCATATTTCAGTTCGTCTTGGTTATAACATTATGAATTTAAAGGTAACTTTGGAAAATGTCTTATAAGTAATCGAAATAATTTAACTATACAGAAAATGTTAATGCCAGATTACCTTTCACCAATTTATAATGTCTTTACCACTATTGAGCACATTCCATCCCAAGAAAAGTTGAATAATGCCAGAATGACTATATGTATTCCTTATTGTTTTATATGTGTTGCTCACTTTCAGATTATGTCTTATAAGTTTTTTTACATATATATGTATTAATAGATTTAGATTGAAAAATCGAACTTATTTAGACAGCATTCCTAGAAATCTATCCGCAAGAACTCGCTATATTACTACTTAGTTGTTCTTTGTATAAGTTTAATGCAATAAATATTAATAGTCTCCGATAATTTATATTCGATCTGTCTTCGAGGGTAGTTGTGATATTGAAAAGGATTTAAATTTTGAATTTTCGTTTAATTTAAAAGCACAATGGTACATACTGTGTCAAAATGTTTACACCAATAAAAACAAAAAATCTTTGTTGTATTCTATGTTAAGACCAGAATCTGTGTATGGAACTTTATGACTTATTGTTTACGGTCTTCGCCTTACTATTTAGTTCTTTCTTTTAATTCAGACTAACTAGGATAAATGATACTACACTAGAAACTTCGCAAAGTATTAAGTGTGGCAGTTGGATATTTTGATTATAATTTAACTGATGAAAAATATTTTAGTATCCCTATGTTTCTTTAACTGTGGAAAATTTGATTTATTTTTCTTTAATCATTAGTAATTAAATTGACATAGTTTTGTCTAATCAGCGAAAAATTTTATCAAAAGAAATTTCGTTCGCATTTCATATTTAATATGTTAAAAATGACACTGCATTGGATGTAACTAATCAAGGAAAGTAAAGTAATCGATACTTTCACATGCTGTAAAAGAAATTATTGTTCAATTTAACCTTAAAATCTGATTATTTGAAGTACTTCATGGAACTGAAACAGATCATTATTCTATTGCTTATTTCCACTTTATTCCTACATTGACATTTAATTACATTTCACAGCCACTTTTTGTTGCGTGGTCATAAACTATAATTTAATAGGCACCTTGTTTCTTCTACACATTTTGTAAAATTTTTCAATGGTTAATTTACATATTAAAAAATATGACACCTGAATATTTTTGAAATTGATAGGCTACGCAATTAAATCGCCCTTGTTTTTCCCAACAAGTTGTTCGCATCTATTGTCTTCGATTTTACTTCGAATATTGGGTATCCGATTTGGAAAGCGAAAATTTTCTGAGTAAAATTGAAGACAATAAATAAAAAACCTTGTTTGGTACAACAAGAGCCAGTTAATTAGTCAACACCTGGCGCTCAACATGTTTCAATTAAAGAGCACGCAGTTGTTTTTACTCGTTGATTGCCTTGGTGAATGAATTAACTTTAAAATTAACTTTTATAGTATGAGATCAATTTGAATGCTATACATGTACGTTTTATTACAATTATATTATCCAAACAACTGCGTAATGTGTTAACTTAAATCATAGACAGACCTATTATGTAAACAAATGCATAAATTAGCAATTGGGGAAAACTTAACATTTAAGATACGTATTAAAAACCAGGTTAGATACAAGGTATGAATATGCAATAAAATAACGATTGTTCGTTATTTCAATTCCGTCAATTACTTTTTACAACCAACAATAATAGTTACATTAAATGATAATTTCCTCTACAACAGAAGACAGTTACGATTGCAGTAAACCATTGATTAGTTACATCCAATGCAGTGTATTTTTTCCAATAATAAATAGGAAATGCGAACGAGAAATCAGTTGATGTAATCTTTCATTCACTAAACAAAAATCAAGGTAATATAAAATACTAATAATTGAAGAGAAATAAATTTGACCGGTCAAAGAGACATTTAGACAAGCTCATGTTAATAATAATGAGGTCTAAAATTATTTTCTAAAATTAATTTAGATCTAAAATATCCATTTGCCACACTTAA